>LR812529.1:32020934-32185934 GCA_903798195.1 Danio kyathit | reverse complement strand
ATACTATTCTTTTTTAATAATAATATTTTAATAAATTTAATTACAGAAACAAAATTACATTTTAAAATATTAAAATAATATTTAATAACAAACAAACAAACAAGAAACAATGCATTTATTACAGTTGTTCATTGTTAGATCATGTTAACTCACTGTGCATTAACTAAAGTTAACAAGCATGAATTTGGATGTTAATAATGGATTAAACTATGATTAATAAATGCTCTACAAGAATTGTTCATAATTAGTCCATGTTAGTAAATACATTATTAACTAAATCAAACAGTAACTAATAATTGTTATTTAAAATTGTACAAAAATAAGGTGCAGTTACACTTATTTGCAAAAGAAAAAAAATGTAAATAATGCAACAAACATTTTAAATAACACAACCTTAGAAATTTCAATAACGCAACAGAAAATGAATGAAGAATTAAATTAAATAGAGACTCTGTTTAATTAGCTATATCATTCATTTATATATATATATATATATATATATATATATATATATATATATATATATATATATCAGCATAATAAAAGGAAATCCTGTCATTTTGTATTAAAACAAAATAAATAAATGATAATAACAACAGCATTTAAAAACATATTTATACTATTATTCTTTAATATAATATTATATTATTTTATAATATAGTTGTTGTTTTTTTAAAGAAGGCATTTTTTTATTAGTTGTCTCTATTTTTTCATAACTGATCAAAGGTTTTGTGCTTCAGTAAAATTACTTATTTTATTTATTCAATAAAATGCCATTATTAAATTAATCATTCATGTGTCGTCACACTGAAAATGTGCACAAAGAATGCCAAAACTTTAATTAAAGAAACAAAATTACATTTTAAAATACTAAAATAATATTTACTAACTTGAACAAACAAGAAACAATGCATTTATTAGAGTAATGGTTCATGTTAGTTAATGTTAATTAAAGAAAATACAGTTGTTCATTGTTAGATCATATTAGCTCGCTGTGCATTAACTAAAGTTAACAAGCATGAATTTGGATGTTAATAATGCATTAAACTATGATCAATAAATGCTCTACAAGTATTGTTCATAATTAATAATGTATTTACTAACATGAACTAACTAATGAAACCTTATTGTAAAGTGTGGCCAAAAACAGTTATTTAAAATTGTACAAAAATAAAGTGCAATTACACTTATTTCCAAAAGAAAAAAAACCTCAAACTAATGTATTTCATCTAATATGCATCTAAGCTAAGCTTAATTCATTATATTGAAATAGTTGACCTAAATGCATTGTTACCCCAACAACAAAAAAAATACTAATAATTAAATGGTGTTGAAATGACAATACACTAACAACTCCAGGGTTCAACACTTGCCATTGTACTTTATAATTGTGTCACAAGTAATTAAGGTCATCTGTGTCTCATAGCATAGTGGATCAAGGCCCTTAATAATGTCAAAGTTCATGTCAAGATATAGCGATTCGCAATTCGCATCCTCACGAGCAGGGAAAATAAGAAAACAACAGTTTCCCCAAGCATCATGCATCAGTATATCATTAGGACTAAACCGAGGACTACATGCAAATTAGCAACACTAGCTGAAGGTCAAGCACAGGAGTGATCTAAATTCAGGGCATGAATACACATCACTACATTATCTGTAATTATTCTCACTGAATACATGACTTTGAGGACGCCATTATTTATCCTTATCTAATGTCCCTAATTGGAGTCAAGAGTTTTTTAACAGGCAAAAAAATCCCTTGTGATGGTGTTAAAAGAAGTGAATTATTCCCTAACAAAAATCCTTTCTCCAGCATTAATCAATTAAAACACAGCTATACTGTAAATACACTTGAAATAATGCATTAATTGCAATATTAATAAATAATAAAAAAAAAAAAAAAAAAAAGAAATTTCTTTTTTACATTAAATTTAAATGACTTTTTTAGCTAATTGTTGGGGTTAGCTATCTGGCCCAAAAGCAATTTTTAGAATGTTGTTTTGAAGAGGTGGTGAGTGTTTTGCATATTGTTTATAATAATAATAATAATAATAATAATAATAATAATAATAATAATAACAACAATTATTATTATTATTATTATTATTATTATCATCATCATCATTACGACGACGATGCCGACTACGCCGCTGACGACTACTATGACCAGGAATGGGCACAAATACATTCATTCATTAATTTTCTTTTTGGCTTAGTCCCTTTATTAATTCGCGGTCGCCACAGCAGAGTGAACCGCCAACTTATCCAGCACATGTTTTAAGCAGCGGATGCCCTTCCAGCTGCAACCCATCTCTGGGAAACATCCATACACACTCATTCACACACATACACTACAGACAATTTAGCCTACCCAATTAATTTATAGCACATGTGTTTGGACTTGTGAACCAGTGACCTTCTTGCTGTGAGGCGATCGTGCTACCCACTGCACCACCGTGATGTCCCCGACCCCTTCTGTGTTTACAAATATAAGCGCAGCCATTTAGAGGTCATTTCTGGTTAATGATGTCAAAATTTTACTGTATTTGGAATGGATGTGTAAATGGTCTTTTCTGAAAAAATTCCAGAACATTCTCGGCTGTGTGAACAGCGCTTTTTTTAATTTACCGGTAAAGTCCTTTGGGTAACTTTCCGGATATTTACCGGTATCACTGTGTGAAAGGGGCTCATGACTACTACAACCACTTTGATGACTACTACTACTACGACGACTACTACGACGACGACTACTACTACAACGACTACTACTACTACGACGACTACTACTACTACGACGACTACTACTACTACGACGACTACTACGACAATAAAAATACTTACAAATTAAGAAAAAATATATAAATTACATACCCTATAAGCAAATAAAAAAAAATCTACATTTATGTTTTTAAAAGATAATAAAAAGCATCCTAAAATTTTCAAATATAAACAAAACATAGATGATGATTAGAATAAGACTGGTATTATTAAAATAAAATTGCTGTCAGCCTCTTGAAATGAAATCAAATTTTAATCTCTTCCTCTAGAGGAAGCTAATTCCTGTAAGAGCAACCCAGACATGCAGAATCTGTTATGGAGGCTCATGAATGTTTGAGCAGTCATGAGGAAAATACTGCCAGTACATTCAGGGAAATGATGTTAGTGCTTGTCAGACTGCGGAGATTGTATTTAGCAAATTAAAACAGTATAATACGTAGGACATATAGTTAGCTATGTAGTGAAGTGTTGTTATTAGCCTTAAAGTGAAACTTAATAAATATATAAATGACTGAGTGTAAAAGCCAAATATGAGGTGAAAAGTATGAAATATGAAAGGTTTTCAAGATATATACAGTTGAAGTCAGAATTATTAGCCCCCCTGTTTATTTTTTTCCCTAATTTCTCTTTAACGGAGAGAAGATTTTTTCAACACATTTCTAAACATAATAGTTTTAATAACTCATCTCTAATAACTGATTTATTTTATCTTTGCCATGATGACAGTAAATAATATTTGACTAGATGTTTTTCAGGACACTTCTATACAGCTTAATGTGACATTTAAAGGCTTAACTAGAATAATTAGGTTAACTAGGCAGGTTAAGGTAATTATATTGATGGTTTGTTCTGTAGACTATCGAAAAAAAATATATTGCTTAATGCGGCTAATAATTTGACCTTAAAATGATGTTTAAAAAATTAAAAACTGCTTTTATTCTAGCCGAAATAAAACAAATAAGACTTTCTCCAGAAAAAAATAAATAAATTATTAGACATACTGTGAAAACTTCCTTGCCATGTTTAACATAATTTAGAAAAAAATATTTAAAAATAAATAAATAAATTCAAAGGGGGGCTAATAATTCTGACTTCAACTGTACATACAGTATACATATATACAGCACTCAGCATAAATGAGTACACCACTCACACATCTCTCTTTTCAATTCATATTCTCTATAGGAAGCTTTACAATAATATACTTGTGCATATACATTAGATTAGTCATTACCAAAGCCAAAACTGGAACTAAGCTAGCAAAAAAAAAGAAGAAAAAAAAAAAAAAAAAAAAAAAAATCACAGACCAAAAATGTGTACAATCAAATTAATATGTTGGGGATAAATATTAAATACAGTTTTAATGAACAGAAAAAATGAAGAAACACTTAAAAATATCACATTTAATTGAAATGTTGAAGTTTGTAGTTTTGTTGTTGTTTTTGCAATAACTCATTTGAATTTAATTGTAATATCTTTCTCTTCCTTAGGATGTTAGGTGACCAAACCCTTATTTTAATGGATAAAACTCTTTAATAAAACTGTTTTGCTTAAATGCACCAAAAGTTATTGTCCATGTTTAAAATAAAAACTGTTGGATAAACACACACAGATAAGGTATTGTCAGCCCATTTATAAACATAATAGTTTTAATAACTATTTTCCAATAATTAATTTGTTTAGTCGTTGCCATATTGACAGGGCACAATATTTTTCTACTTATTTCTCAAGACACTAGTATTCACCTTAAAGTGAAATGTAAAGACTTAACTAGGTTAATTAGGTTATCTAGGCAAGATAAGATAATTAGGCAAGTAATTGGATAACAGTGGTTTGCTCTGTACACACAGTATATATTTTTTAAATAAAAAGTTTATGCTTTTAATCCAGCTAAACTAAAAAAAAGACTTTCCCCAGAAGAAAAAAATTGTATTATTATTATTATTATTATTATTATTATAGGAAATACTGTTGAAGGTAAAATATCCAAATGTTACCTTGGTCTGTTTGAACAACACTTGGGAAATACATTTCTTTTTCTTAATTATAGAAGGACTAATCATTTTGACTTCAACGGTGTATGTAGTAACTTTAATATATTTATATAAAAGTGTAGTACAGAGTGTAATTCAGTATTGAGTGAAGCATTAGCACCTGATCTTAAAATAATTTTTAAACTTAAAATAATAATTAAATATGAGGCTTGATTTACAGATGGCACACACTACAATGTCATTCAGTGTAACAACAGTTATTTATATACTCCTAACTAAAATGTTTTATAAATATTTATAACAAAATTATTTCAAGATTTATTAAAAGACTCAATTTAAAGAATTCTTAAAATACTAATGAAGTGTTATTTAAACTTACTACCTTGCCACTATCCTTCAAACCACTAAGCATAATCTATTACAATCAAACTGACATATTCTGTTGACAAATCTGACAAATATGTTGAATAATGGGCGTCACGGTGGCGAAGTGGGTAGCACGATCGCCTCACAGCAAGAAGGTCGCTGGTTCGAGCCTCGGCTGCATGGGTCAGTTGGCATTTCTGTGTGGAGTTTGCATGTTTTCCCTGTGTTCGCGTGGGTTTCCTCCGGGTGCTCCGGTTTCCCCCACTCCAAAGACATGCTGTATAGGTGATTTGGGTAAGCTAAATTGGCTGTAGTGTATGTGTGTGAGTGTGTATGGATGTTTCCGAGTGATGGGTTGCAGCTGGAAGGGTATCCGTTGCGTAAAACGTATGCTGGATAAGTTGGTGGTTCATTCCACTATGGCGACCCCAGATTAATAAAGGGACTAAGCCGAAAAGAAAATGAATAAATGAATGTTGAATTATAATGCAACATTTTTAAGCCATACTGTGATATTTAAGTTAAAGTTACTTGAAACATTAAGTTAGACACTTTTAAAACCTGTTAGTCAGTATACTGCAAGACAAAAACAACACAACACAATATGTCTGAGTTTTATCGTCTGCTGAAGTTGTTTTTAACAAGTTACGTGAACCTTCTCTTCACATTGTTGTTCAGTCTGTTGGTTCTGCTGCCGACGGGCAAAAGCACAGGTCAGCAGTAACAGCATACTACACTACTCGCACTCCAAACTTCTCTTGGATGCACAATTGGTCAATGAAAGCAGACGATGCCCTTTAACTCTCAACACTGATCAAAGCTCCATCCTCAAACCGCAGCCTTAATCACTCTTACCGCTCCTGCCAAACTGATCACAGGTCAGTACAGATGAGACACACCTATGAGCAGTCGCTTTGAGGAGGTGGCGAGTGTTTTGTATGACTACTCATAATAATGATAATAATAATGATGGTAATAATAAGAATAAAAATAATAAGACTATTGTGTAAAATTAAAATGACCCACTCACTTTCTTTGCAAGGACACTCAAAAGCCTGCCATCCATGGATTCTGTCAGTGTTTTGATCTGTTCACCATCAACATTGTGTGCAGCAGCAACCACAGCCTCCCAGACACTGTTCAAAGAGGTGTACTGTTTTCCCTCCTTGTAAATCTCACATTTGATGATGGACCACAGGTTCTCTATGGGGTTCAGTTCAGGTGAACAAGGACGCCATGTCATTAGTTTTTCTTCTTTTAGACCCTTTCTTGCCAGCCACGCTGTGGAGTACTTGGATGCGTGTGATGGAGCATTGTCCTGCATGAAAATCATGTTTTTCTTGAAGGATGCAGACCTCTTCCTGTACCACTGCTTAAAGGTGTCTTCCAGAAACTGGCAGTTGGACTGGGAGTTGAGCTTGACTCCACCTTCAACCCGAAAAGGCCCCACAAGCTCATCTTTGATGATACCAGCCCAAACCAGTACTCCACGTCCACCTTGCTGGCGTCTGAGTCGGACTGGAGCTCTCTGCCATTTACCGATCCAGCCCTGGGCCCATTCATCTGGCCCATCAAGACTCACTCTCATTTCATCAGTCCATAAAACCTTAGAAAAATCAGTCTTGAGATATTTCTTGGCCCAGTCTTGACGTTTCAGCTTGTGTGTCTTGTTCAGTGGTGGTCGTTTTTCAGCCTTTCTTACCTTGGCTATGTCTCTGAGTATTGCACACCTTGTGTTTTAGGGCACTCCAGTGCCGTTGCAGCTCTGAAATATGGCAAAACTGGTGGCAAGTGGCATCTTGGCAGCTGCACGCTTGACTTTTCTCAGTTCATGGGCAGTTATTTTGCGCCTTGGTTTTTCCACACGCTTCTTGCGACCCTGTTAACTATTTTGAATAAAACGCTTGATTGTTCGATGATCACAGTTCAGAAGCTTGGCAATTTTAAGAGTGCTGCATTCCTCTGCAAGTTATCTCACTATTTTTAACTTTTCGGAGCCTGTCAAGTCCTTCTTTTGACCCATTTTGCCAAAGGAAAGGAAGTTGCCTAATAATTATGCACACCTGATAAAGGGTGTTGATGTCATTAGACCACACCCCTTCTCATTACAGAGATGCACATCACCTAATATGCTTAATTGGTAGTAGGCTTTCGAGCCTATACAGCTTGGAGTAAGACAACATGCATAAAGAGGATGATGTGGTCAAAATACTCATTTGCCTAATAATTCTGCACTCCCTGTATGATGAGATATTTGCAGTTTTAAACAATTAAAGACACAGAGAATAGACGTTGAATGTAAAGAATACGTTTTTTACTTCCTTCATTCTAATGTTCTGTCAAATAAAGGCAAAATGCCAAAAAAAAAAAAATACTGAACAACGCACATTCTTGTCCTAGGACAATTTTGAAAAACATTTTTGATTCACTTCTAATATTGACTACTGTATATTTCTTTATCTAATAATACATTTATATCTAAAAATACATAAATAACTATAATTTTATCGTCAACTTTTTTTTAAAAACTATTAATACTATTACAGATAATAATAATGAATGGCATTAGCAATGCCCTTAAAAATAAAGTACCGATACATATTCAAAACTGCTTTATGGGTTTATGGGTCTTTGCTTCAAAAAAGTTTGAAAAACCCCACAATAGCGAGACTTGTCATTTCAAAGACTTTCATAAATATGAAACAGAGATGAACCAATTCACCCCGGCCATGTTTTGGTTCACACTCACTTAGCTTTAAAAAACTCTACCATGATTCCCTTTAAATCTGTACTCAAATTCTTAATGTCTATCATTTCCGTCCACTTCGAATAAACAAGCTGACCATTACTGAAGAAAAAAAGCTGCGCCAGATGCATTTAATCAAAGTGAACATAAACATAAATATGCTTCCATGACCGTGTGCACTGATGCAAATGTGCATGGATAAAAAATGAGAGCAAGTGAGCATTAGGGAATATCCGGGCTTCTGCTACAGTATGCATGCTTGCACGCCTGTACGTGAGTGCATGTATGTAACTGTAATATCTGCTGTAGGCGATATCATTGTTCTCTCCAAAAAAGCAGACGAGGCTGATGATGCCCTCCTGCTGGCCCAAAGCCAGACGGGATAACGGGTGCGATTCAGGGTCAGTGACGGGTGAGAGCTGCCCTTATCTACAATATTAATTCACCCCAGTCCATTCTCTTACTCCCTCTAGCTTCTCTGGCTGGTTCTGCGGTCTAAAAAGAGCTGGCGGAAAAAAAAAAAAAAAAAGAGGCCGTAAATTATAGTTGAAGTCAGAATTATTAGCCCTCCTGAATTATTAGCCCCCTGTATATTTTTTTCTCCAATTTCTGGTTACGGGGAGAAATGTTTTTTACACATTTCTAAACAAAATAGTTTTAATAACTCATTTCTGATAACTGATTTATTTTATTTTTGCCATGATGACAGTAAATAATATTTTACTAGATATTTTTCAAGATACTAGTGTTCAGCTTAAAGTGCAATTTAAAGACTTAACTAGGTTAGCTGGGAAGGTGAGGGTAATTAGGCAAAGCATTGTATAACAGTGGTTTGTTTTGTAGACAATCAAAAAAATATTACTTAAGGAGCCTGATAATGTTGACCTTAAAAGGGCTTTTGAAAAAATAAAACATCTTTTATTCTAGCCGAAATAAAGCTAATAAGAATTTCTCCAAAAGAAAAAATATTATAGGAAATACTGTGACAAATTCATTGCTCTGTTAAACAACATTTTGGGAAATATTTGAAAAAGAAAGGGCTAATAATTCTGACTTCAACTGTACATGCATTACACAACAGTAAAACTGCTTTTCCAAGCCACTGACTCGCATTTAATTTGATACATTTGTTAGCTATTGTTCATTATATTAAGTCAAGTCAATGCAGGTGAATTGGGTAAAAAGTTTGAATTATTTATCACCACATTTCCTTAGTTTAATGATTATATTAAGAATAGCAGGCTTTTTTTGTAATACAAGTTTTTTAAAATGTTTTGTTTCAATATGCAAATGATGCATTACTTTATTAAAGAATGCAAATATTTGTGTATATTTCTAGAACACTTTCATTATTTCATTATAAGTATTTTGCACAAATTTTAGGAGTCTCGTTTTATAATTCAGAACATTTATGTGAACAGATTTAAAAAATAAATGTGCTACATAAAATCAGGCGTATAATGCATGAACATCTCCGTATTTTAAAAACGTCCAGTATACAGTTATAAATAAAGTTGAGAAGTTGGGTACTGAAAATCCTGCTGAAATGGAGATTTATGGCTCACACTAAAACAAAAAAAACAATAAGTGGTTGCAAACAATTTATATGGACTGAATTTAAACAAACAAATTAAGTTAAACATTACAAAATTTAATTTGTTTAAATTCAGCTCATATAAATAGTTTGCAACCACTAACCTTAAAAAAAAAATTGTAAATTCAATTAATCATTATTTTTAGTGCAGCACCGGAGGAAAAAAACTCATTTTAAAAACAGCTTTTAAAAAATATGTACTGTAAGTGAAATCTACAGATAAATATTGATAAAGTGTTTGTATTGATAAAGAAACACCTACAATTTGTTGAAGATTTTTTTTTACATTAGGTAATGAAACAAAAAGCACAAATGCTAAATTGTTTTGCCTGCAGTATCTTGCCTTAAGTGTACAAGTTGTCTCAAGTCAGAAAATAGTTCAGTTTGTGTTATATTTTGTTTAAGAAGTCGCTCCAACTCTGCGAAAGAACTTCCTGACTAAGTTTTTACTATTAACGGTCTGATCGTATTTAGAATTATGTTTCAATTATGTAATTTATTTGTATAATCCTTTTTAAAATTACATTACTTATCAGCCAAAGCCTGAAAAATATTCTGAAAGCCTATTCAGTCAAAATATTTAATTAGTATTAAATAATTTTAAAAGTGAATGAAATAACAGGAATTGCCAAATAAGGGTAAATGAGCAACTCAACAAAGGTATTAATCTCTTAATCTCTATAAATTAATCTCTATTAATTAGATTAGTCAACTAAAGCAATTAATCCCTATTATTAATCTCTCAAAAAGATGAAAGATGTCCAAAAGGGACTAACAGAAAACCTGTAACTATAAAAAACATATAATAATGACAATGAATTAAAAATAAATTCTAATAAAAAATGAATAAATATTACTGTCATCAAAACCATCTCATAAAAAAAATCGAATTTTACTTCTATTTCTACTGCTGCTAATAATAATAATAATAATAATAATAATAATAATAATAGTAATTAACAATAATAATAATAATTATTATTATAATAAATTAATTCAAATAAAGCTATCAACAGTGTATCTTAATTTTAATTATTGTTTTATTTGCCAACAGAGTAACTGACAGAATATTTGATGTTCACATTGTTATTTTGATTGTTACATTTAAATCTAATGACATCAAATCCTGTTGAAATTAATCCAATTAAATAATACACACACACACACACGTTTATTTTATAGCAGCTGACAACATAAAAACATTAATACTTCAAATGTAATAATAATAATAATATTTATAACAACTTCATTTATTTAATAATTTGTGTTTTTTCAAAGTTCATATACTATTTCATTTTTAATATTTTCCATATATATATATACATACACTAATTTAACATTAAAGGCAATGAAAATAACATATTAATTGACAAAAATGAAAAAAAAGAAACTCAACTAATTCATAGTAGCCTGAGAAAAATGCAAATTTTAGGAGAGAATTTCAGATGGCACTTAGAGGTTTTTGCATTTGAACTGTTCATACACACACACACACACACACACACACACACACACACACACACACACACACACACACACACACACACACACACACACACACACAACACACACACCCAGTTGAAGTCAGAATTATTAGCCCCCTTTTTTAAATATTTCTCAAATGATGTTTAACAGAGCAAGGAAGTTTTCACAGTATGTCTGATAATATTTTTTCTTCTGCAGAAAGTCTTATTTGTTTTATTTCGGCTAGAATAAAAGCAGCTTTTAATGTTTTTAAAAATATTTTTAGGTCAAAATTATTAGACCCTTTAAGCTATATATTTTTGATAGTCTACAGAACAAACCATCAATATAATTACCTAATTACCCTAACCTGCCTAGTTAACCTAATTAACCTAGTTAAGCCTTTAAATGTCACTTTAAGCTATATAGAAGTGTCTTCAAAAATATCTAATAAAATATTATTTACGGTCATCATGGTGAAGATAAAATCAGTTATTAAAACTATTATGTTTATGTGTATAATTAGAATATATGTTTATATACATACTATACATACATACTATACTATATATATATATATACTATATACTATATATATATATATATATATATATACATATATATATATATATATATATATATATATATATATATATACTAATTTAGTACTTTGTTTTAGGATTAGTTCTATTTTTCTGTTAGAGATTTATTCATTTTAGATTCTAAGTTAAACTAAATGAAAATGTAAAATATTTTATTTTATTTTAGTTTTTACAGTTTTAGTTTACCAAAATAACCCTTCCAACCCCCGAAATTGAGTCTCACAATGTTACATAAATGACAACAAATTCTCATAACATTACCAAGTGTAAATTATCAGTAAGTCGATTTTCCTTACTATAACTTTTCACCATGGCTCTACCCTGTGTGTGTATTTGAAAGGGCTTAGATGAGAGGACACTCAGAGTAAAATCAGTAAATGGATCTGCACAAGCGTCAGCACTGAAATAGGCATGAAGCCTGAAGAGGCACTCACAACAGATGGAATTTCCAGCCCATTGTACGCCATACAAATACTATGATGGAAGTTACACAAAAACACATGCACAGACCCTGGTCCCTGCAATTCTCTCTGGCTCTCAAACAACCACACACACACACACACACACACACACACACACACACACACACACACACACACACACACACAAACACTTGCATACACAAAATGTCCTATGATTTCCACAACACAGAAAACAAGGACGGAATCACAGAATCCAGATGTATGAAGCAGATGAATAAATAAAAGTATTGCTGTTCATCTTATCAAATAGCGACAAGTTGTGAATGAATGATACAGTTTGGTTTACAATCTGAAGTGCTCATGGTGCTGTCAGCTTTTGCCATTTTACTATAGAAAACAAATTTACTTTGTTTAAAGAGCTGATCTGAGAATTATGTGAAAATGTATGCAAGTTTATGTAATGGAATGTGTATTTATATAGAGCATTTATCATGTATGGCCATACACCTAAAGTGCTTCACAATCATGAGGGAAATTCACAGCATCTTTAGAACAAGTCAAAAATTTTAGTTTTTGCTCTAAATTACTCTACATTTTATCCAGCTTTTTCTTATGTCCTTCGATGCTTTTCATTAATTTAGAGAGTTTTATATGGGTACAATGAAGTTCTCACTGAGAACTTTTTATACTACCTATATTGAGAGTATATTAAGCTTTTCCTTTTTATGCTGGTTCTTCACACTTTCCATTAGAGACAAAAATCGCCTTAAATGCTTAGTCAAGACTTGCTCCAAGATTATTGCTTTGCCTCTGCGTAGTCTAGCAGAATTGCATGAACAGCAAATGATACGGAAAATTCAAGTGTGATAGGAGATGATTCCCATCCTCTGAAACCTTTTTTGTACTTCTGCCCTCTGGAAGAAGGTTTAGAAGCATTAAATGCTCTTCTAATAGATATAAATTCACCTTTGTTCCTGAGGCTATACGGCTTTATAACCTTATATTTTAGCAAGTTTTGAAATCAACTTAATGTATGGGTCTTATTATTATTATTATTTTTTTTTTGTAGTATTAATATTTTTATGAAGTTGTTATGAAGCATGCTGGATTGTGTTTTTTTATATTGTTTGTTTGTAAATGATTTGTCTCTGTATGTGTTTGTTGTATCATGATGCTACTGCCCTAATTTAATTGCCCCTGGTGGGTTTAATAAAGTTGTTAAACCTAAACCTACAATACAATACAATATATAGAGAAATAATACAATATAGAGAGAAATAAGTAAAATAACAGAAAATGTTTATTACACGTTTATGTACTGTAGGTTTACTGTAGGTCCATGCACCAACCCAGACAATATATCACTTTAAACTATTAAAAGTTTTAATAAAAGTGGCTTTTTCAAACTTTTTAAGGTTGAAAGCTGTTTGGAAGAAAGATCAATGTCCTATTATGCTATTCTAAAGCAGAAATAAAAGCAGAAAATTTAAAAAATAAAAACTAGAATCACAAAATACGAGAAAACCGCTAATTTTTGGATTAATTTATGGACACGATTATTTTCTTAACATTTCATCCTTGGAAAATTAAAAAGCAATTCATAAGAATTTGCAAAGTACCTTTACCAGACCATGAACAACAACAAAGACAAAAGTCTTTCCTCAGCAATATTCTAGACATACGTATACAATACACTACCTGACAAAAGTCTTGTCACCTATCCAAGTTTTAGAAACAACAAATAATAACTTGACTATCAGAAGTGGCTTTTATGAAAGGCAAAAGCTTCTAGATTACGTTTATTTAACCAAAATAAAACGTGATCATGCCTTGATTTTTAATTAGGACAGTAAGGTCTGAGTTTGCTTAGACAAAAGTCTCGTAAGTTAACAGAAATAATGTACAGTATAGAATATAAAGTCATGATGCAGTGAAAAAAATAGTTAATATTGTGTATGAATCCCATGCGCTTGGAGGACTGCATCCATACATCTCTGCAATGACTCAAATAACTTAATTAATAAAGTCATCTGGAATGGCAAAGAAAGCGTTCTTGCAGGACTCCTAGAGTTTATTAAGATTCATCTTCAATGCCTCCTCCATCTTACCCCGGACATGCTCAATAATGTTCATGTCTGGTGACTGGGCTGGCCAATCCTTGAGCACCTTGACCTTGATTGTTTTAAGGAACTTTGATGTGGAGGCTGAAGTATGAGAAGGAGTGCTATCCTTCAGAATAATTTGCCCTCTCCTGTGGTTTGTAATGTAATGGGCAGCACAAATGTCTTGATATCTCAGGCTGTTGATGTTGCCATCCACTCTGCAGATCTCTCACACACCCCCATACTGAATGTAACCCCAAACCATGATTTTTCCTTTACCAAACTTAACTGATTTCTGTGAGAATTTTGGGTCCATGCAGGTTCCAATAGGTCTTCTGCAGTATTTGTGATGATTGGGATGCAGTTCAACAGATGAAAAAAAAAACTGCCACTTTTCCAAATTATCAATTAGAAGTCAAGTTATTATTTGTTGCTCTTACAACTGTGATCGATGACAAGACTTTTGTCAGGTAGTGTATTGAATATTACTGTAGGAAATACAAAGAGAACATCTATAGAGGAAGCAAACACAGTAAACTCAAAGGAGCTTTGGCCACAGATTGTCTTGTGATATTAACATCACATTAAAACACCAAGTGTAATGTTTATATAATGACTGATGAAAATAAAGCCAAGGTCATACCTCTCATTTAGATTTCACTAAATATATGGATACATTGCAGTGCAATTTTATCATCTGAAGTTATAAGTTTCAGGCATTTTGAATGGAAGTTCAGAAATCCAGAATTTAAATGCAAAAAAATCATAAATTTTGAAATTTAACACGTTTTAGGATTTCAAATAAATCTACATGCTTTTTGATGACTAAAATGCATTTTAACTATTTAAATGGAGTTCATAAATAAGAAAAACTGAATCCCAAAAAAATAAAAATGTACAAAACTGAACTCAGGAATAAATCAAACTGCTTTCATAGGACCCTCCGCACATTCAGAGCGCTCTTGGTGACATACACATATCGGGTCATGCTGTTTTTGTGGGCTCCTACAGGGCATGTTGTGTCAAAAACGTCATACCCCTGACAGAGGGCTGAAAACGGGTTGAAGGTCAAGGCAACCGGATGAAAACAGGAGGTGCAGGCAATCAGCGTGAGGAACATTTCGAAAAGCAAAGGTGCTCGGTTGTGTTTGCCCTGAGAAGGAAAAGCGCGAGGCAGAGGCCCTCTCATTATTTCAGAGTCTGTGGCAGCAGACAGCAGACACTGCGGGCGACAAACCCAGCATTCACAACAGCCCACTGGGGCATGAGGCAGGGGGCCAGCATGGGTGAAAACATTGTGCACTATTGAGAGACAAGTGGCAATGGTGTTTTGAGTGTTTTCTTCTGCTTCGGTGGCTCTGAAAAGGATTGCGTCCAATGTTTGGCCATTCTCACACAACATCGAAACACTCGCACAAAACTACAATGGGCTCAGATGATTGAAGAAATCTAAAGTGATGGCATACTCGGTGTGAAAATGCATCTCAAACAATAGCTGTACAAAAATGTCAATGTCTTTAGTTTTTGTTAAATGACGTTACTTTTTTAAATGATTTATTTAAACTGTTAAATAAATAATGAGTGTTTTCATTTTATTTATGCTTTATTGCATTTTGGGACCTTCATCTCTGCTTTGACAACACTGTAGAAAATGTTGGGTTCAACATAATCGATTTGTGTTGGGACAACATGAAGGAATAAAGTTAACTTATTAGCTTTTACAAATTTTAGTGGATTGAATATAAAACAATTAAGTATTCACTCAAAAAACCTCAAGAATTGTGTTGTTTCAGCCTATTTTAAATAAGTAGTTTGAACAAACAGCAAGCATAATGTTTTGAGTGAACTTCTGATGTTGAAAAACATGAGAAAGTGACTTTTACAAACATTTTAGTTGACTGAATAATGTACTGTCAAAGATGGTCAAGTAAATTGTGGTACAAAAACCAAGTAATGAGCTGCTAATACGTTATTTATGGTTACATTTTTACCATCAAATGTTGTCGAAACAGGGAATAAAAATTCCACTTCAAAAACCACACAATTGCTTCATGTTGATCAAACATAAATCGATAACTTAATAAATTAGTTAACCTAATAATTTTTATAAATGTAAGTAGTTTGAACATAAAACAATTAAGTTGTCTCTCAAAAAGGTAAGAAATGTGTTAGGTTGACCAAGCAGCAAAAGTCATTTTTGAGTGTATAATACACTTAAAAATGTAAATTAACAAAACAGCTGTGACTCAAAGCTACAGATGTTCTTATTTAACAAAATGTATATTGTTAATTTAAATGCATAGTTTCAATTATTTCTAACAATATTTTAACCTGATTTAAATTTATTTCAATCTTCATAATTATTTGTTTTAATTTAATGTAATTAAATGAAACGTAATAATTTGTGTTTATTTATCTTAATAAAATGCTGTTCATTTCATCCTTTATATATTAATTAATTTATTCCTTTTTATTAGTAACATTTTTATTCCTTATTTTACGCATTTACTATTTTTAAAATACTTTCCTTTGAAGCAGGACATGCTAGCAAACATGTAAGCACACACTGAAAACAATTATTCGAACATGATTCCTTGGATTTACAATTTTAAGGTAAGTGGTTGTAAACAATTTAATTTTAAAATTTAATTTAAAATTAAGTAACCTTACTAAATTTGTTTGTTTAAATTAAACCCATATAAATAGTTTGCAACAATTTTGCAGAAATATTTTTTTTCAGTGCAGTATGTGTGTAGCCCAATACATCTAACTGATTTTTAAAACCAGTTAAAAATGTACAAATATGTACAAATGTACAAATATGTTATGTTGCTTTAACTTATTTTAATAAGTTAATCAGGTTCCAACAATTCAGTTGTTATACTTAAGTTTAACTTAATATTATAAGTCAGTTTGATATATGTAAGTTGAGGTGACTAGAATATTTTATTCAACTAAAAAATTAAGGCAGCAAATATTTTTTGCAGTGCAGTCCTAAACAAACCTCACTGCGGAATGAGCATACGCTCAAAAATATACTTTTGCTGCTTGTTCAAATTACTTATTTAATATGAGTTAAACCAGCAAAATTCTTAAGATTTTCTTTTTGGACAACTTAATTGCTTTATGTTCATTCATTCATTTTCCTCCGGCATTTTCATACAGCAGAACGAAGCACCAACTATTCCAGCATATGTTTTAAGCAGCAGATGCCCTTCCAGCCGCAACCCAGTAGTGGGAAACACCCAAACACAATCATTCACACACATACACTATGGACAATTTTGTTTATTCAATTCACATGTCTTTAGACTGTGGGGGAAACCAGAGCACTCAGAGCAAACGATCTCGAACACGGGGAGAACATAAAAACTCCATACAGAAATGCCAACTGGCCCAGCCGGGACTCGAACCAGTGACCTTCTTGCTGTGAAGCGACAGTGCTAACCACTGAGCCACCGTGCTGCCCCTTGTTTTCTGTTCAATTTACTTACTTTTGCAAAAATGATTCTGTTAAATTAATCGAATTGTGTGGAAAAATTCATACAAAGTAGCCCAAAACAGAAAGCACCTCTGACATGACACTGTGTTCATTTTCCGTGTTCAGCGTCTGTGTTCGTGCACAAATGGAGAACACCTTTAAAAGCTGTCCATGTTAAGTATTCTTTGGGGTTTAAAAATTCATCTTAATAGTAAATATTTGATCATGCATGGAAAAGAAAATTGTGTGCATAACAGCAGATGACAAGTGTGGCCAAGTCTTGGTGCAAAAATGCCAAGTAAAACATCTGAAACACGGCTGTAAGATAGTGCGAAGCAGCCAACAATGTTTTCATCCGAACGCCAAGTTCTTCTGGACCAAAGGGGAAAATGTCAGGCATGCATTTTTGTTGACTGGCGCAGTGACATTGGTGGAAAACCACACGGAGCTCATTTGAGAAGAGGCTGACTCGGCATGCATTCTCTGGTGGGCAGGTCACCCTCAGGGATGTTCAAATCCACCCAGACTGCTCTCCAAAAACACTGGAAAATAAATACTAGGAGACATCCTGCGATAACCCCAATGACTGGAAATCTTCACAGACAATGACAGAATGCATTTATTTTTGCTTTGCTTATAGCATACGATGGCATACCTCCCTCAAATAACAAAAATTACATACTTCATATAAACAGTTACTGCACTATATTTTCTGTTTAGATGGTATACAGCAGAATATCCTTTAAGAATATTTTGCATTTTATAGTCTGACATCAATGAGTCATGTATTTCTCTGTTTTCATTGCAACAAAATGTTTTTGGGCGATCTAAGTCAAACATGCCATGTTAAATTATCATCTAGACTTTGTCTGGTCACTTCAGGGCATGGACTGTCCTATTCAGTCTCAGACCAGTGGCTGCTTATTCAAGGACTATTCGTTAATTACGTATTTTCCTCACATGACATCTGCTTTATACTGTGGATTAAACCCTAAAGATTAATATTATTAACTTACAACTGCACAATTTAGGTACACTAACATTCAGTTTATTAATACTAAAAGGCTAAAAGATAAAATCTGTGAAAAAATATTCATTATTAATTTGATCTTAAAACGTAATTTTGTTCTAATAATGAAAAGCAGAATTTTCAACAGCAATTACTCTAGTTATTACTCTAATGTCACATTTTAGAAAGATTTTAGCGTTGTTTTCAATGTAGATAATGTACATTTGTATTTTTAAAGCCGTTGGCCACATTTTACAGTAATATGTGCCTTGAAGTTTTAAGTTAGTTTTAGATGAAAGCCATTTTACCTCTCTACATTTTCACACACTCGCTAAAACTTTGAGATACCTATTAATCTTTACCGTGATCCACATTTTTCATTTTGGTTGCATTTTTCAGGCTTTCACATTACTGAATTTCCTTGGATTTTGACATTAAAAAGAGATACTCCCAAACACAGGTGTATTTTCTCTTAGATCCTATAAAACCACAAATTGCATGAAGGTGGAGACCAATTTTTTTATTATAATTTTAAGGCAATTTAAAGCAATTTTAGGAAGAATGGGATAAAAATGTTACATTAGAGGTAATTTGGGTGCGTCAAAGCAAGTTAAAAATGGCCAAAAAGAACTGTCTTGTTGAAGGGTGATGCTGATTCTTCCCTCTAGAAGGCAGCACATAACAAGATTTTGCATTCAGACACCATTTTGTAGTACTAAACATGTGTTCTGTCCGCCATCTGCTGGTTACACAGTAGATCACCTTTTTTTTGCAAATAGTTACACGCCAATTACTGCTACTTAACTTATATATGTCCTGAACAATAGATTTCACTCCTAATTGTGCTGGTCTTAGGTAATGCTCAGTCTTACTTCCTGAATATTCTGTGCTGGAGACCTTAAGATACATAATTTCTACTGACAAAGGTATTTTCATAGGTTTAATTTGCATTGTAAAACCTATGGAGAATATCTGCCCGAAAAAATGCAGTAAGTAGCCTACTTTTAATACACATTATATAGACTTGCAATTACAGTGTAAAAATACTTTTGTCTCTTTGTAAGTGGCAGGCTACTTACCTAAAACGACATTCTGGTGTTATAGTAGGCCATCTGCGTTTTCTCCAGGTAACGTTATGTCCATGGTTATGTCACGTTCTGCTTTCTTATACGCAAAGTCCTTTGTTACAGTATGGTGGGGTAGGCTAGGCTTATAAATCCAGGAGACTTGCCTGTATATAAGACTGATGGTCCTATTCACTTTGAACTTTTGTACAACTGAATTTAACTTAACATTTATTAGGAGTTTGCTACGACAAACCACATGATTACTGAGGAAAAAATGTCGTGTGGTGATGACGTCATCACGTAATTGCCACTCAAAACTGCATCTGCATGTAATTAATCAGTTTTCTCAAATTGACAGCAAATATTATTTGAAGTTTGTTCTATAATAGCACTGTATTGGTAGTTAATGCTACCTAAATGAACAACAATACATGTTGATGACAAGGTATCAACAAACGAACAACCAACAAATGTTGCTGGTGTTCTTGCACAACTGGAGAGGCTGCAGATTCAGGATCGCATTTCTTGTACTTTTAGGCCCATCCCAATTCTTTTTTTGTACCCCTACCCCTTCCCCTTGGCCCTTAAAAACGAGTGTAAGGGGGAAGGGCTTCAAACTTTACCCCTAAGAATTGGGACAGCACTACAACACCTGCACACGTCATCTTACGTCATCGCAATCTCTTGCTTCATATGAGATCAGACGATGGCGACTGCTGTAGTTATTCCAGTTGTGTTCTTTTTTTTGGTATTTATCTTCAGGAAATCACTGAAGGCATATATCATGTTATCATAACAATCTAATGTGGCAATAAGATCGTAACTGCACATTTACACAGTGGCTATATTCATCTATGTAAACACACCAAAAACAACATTAACATTATAGCAGACACTGTAAAAAGCTCATTCCCAGCCACTCGAGTTTTCTGACAGGGTATTCGAGTGTCGGAATGTTGTACTGCTGTACAGGAGTTATTATTAGGGATTATAGATCGCAAAATTTAGCGGTCTTTATTTTAGCGTTTTTTTATAAAAGCATGACGGTAAAACAGGAACGCCGTTATGAATATATTAAAACGTGTTCGTTTGTTGTAAAAATCCGTAATAATGACAAAAACTAAAATACTAATTTGTGGCTCTCCTTTTTTCCGGGGGCAGCGAAACTGCCACTGTAGCAGGTGTATTCTGGGAAATTTTCTTAACCCTTTGTTTTTTAGTGTGGTCCTGAAAAATCTTCGTTCGAAGGGGTGTATATCCCTTCCCTTTAGCCCTACGCCTTCAAGCTAAAGAGAATTGGGACACCCCTAGCCCTTCACATGAAAGCGCAAAATGAGGGGTAGGCTAAGGGGAAGGGCTAAGGGGTAGAATTGGGATTGGGCCTTAGACTTTTGGGGGGGTGGATACGTCCCCCTCACTTTTAGAGACAGACCATTTAGAAACAGGGATTTAATAATTATATAAACGTAACCTATTGGATCTCATACAGCTGACCCCCCCACTTTTAAAATGTTTGCTACGCCCCTGACTGAGGGTCCTAGAAATTACATTCCAGCCTCTACGGATGTGCAGGAACACACTTTTGGCTGCTGCTGCAGCTTATGTGCCCGGCTATTAAACCTGCCGTCAATACTGCTGTTTTTTGGATTTGAGTCACTTTTAAAAGTTGCTAAATGTAGCAAAATTAAAGTTAAAAATTGCTAAATTTGTTACTTGCTGCTTTATTTATTTATTTATTTATTTATTTATTTATTTTTGCTAGAGTAGTATCTAAAGTTGGTCAATCGTAAAGTTGGCACCACTGATTCTATCTGGTTCTGCCACCAGTTTACTGTCATAAAATGTGTCAAGAGTTTGAATTGTTGAATTCATCAACAATAAGCAGTTGATAACCGTACCTAAATAATGAACACTACAATGTATTTATTTTATATAATGATTGTGGTACTATACAATATATTATAATACAATATATATATACAGTGTTAATGATCATAATTTATTATCTTGAGCATATAGTGCATGTGCAATAGATAGATAGACAGACAGACAGACAGACAGACAGACAGACAGACAGACAGACTTCAACCCAGAAGTTGGGATAGATGTGAAATGAAATACTAGGGATTTTTAATATTTCTGAAGTGCTGGAGATGCGTATAAATTAATAAATCAAATCAAAACATTGGGACATGTGAACTGTTCTGCCACTTTCTCAGTAATTAAAATCTCTGTGCCATCTTCAAAAACTCATTGATTTTTACTGTGATGATCTCAAAATGTCTAAAGCATTTACATGTCAGGAGCAGTCAAACATGGCATACATGATGATGCTTTAGACACTTTGATGTCTTTAGTAGGCTGATCAGTTAAAAGTGTGCAAAGCTATAGTCTAAATTCCTAGTAGGATTGCTAGTCAGCTAAATATAAATAATTAATAAAGAGCAAGTGACATAGTGTTTCTGGCCTAGTGCTTTTTTCACAATCCATGTCATTTCAAAGCAGCTTTACAGAAAATCAAGCATTTAAGCCTTAAAGCTCCCAGTGAGCAAGGCAAAGGCGACTGCAGACACTCCATAAGATGTAAAGGAGTTAGTGGAGGAAAAAACTACATTGAACCAGACTCAGATGGGGAGCCATTTTTATGTTCAAGAATCAGGCGGTCATTTAAAGGGCCATAGGTGATCAGCGGGTGTGCTGTCTGAGGCAGAGACTAGCCTGTAATCTCTGTACTCTCTACATTCAGGAGAGGCAGTAAAATGTGGATCAATTGCATGGCAACTAGACACAACCCTTGTATAGCCTTGTGAAAATGTTTTGTCTTCACTTCAGCTGTATCACTTATGGACACATTTATGCATATTAGTATGTCTCATCCATTAAAACTAGACTTCATGTTATGTTTTTATATTACATACTGTAGAAGACTTTGTTGGATTTTAGAGCTTTTGTTCAGTTCTTTTCTTTTTCCCCTCATTGGTTCGTTAAATCTGACAGCCCCCCATTGCCTCTTTAGGAGCCTGTTCTTTGTGCTAAGGTATAATAGCTTTTCACCAGTCACTGCATCTTTCTAAAAATCCTAAAGCAAAAACTTGTGTGTATGATTTAATTGCATCAGCTAATAACCCCTTAAACTTTAAAAAGGATGTTTGTCACAAATAGGCATTAAATTTTTTTAAATTGTGGCACACATCCGATATTCGCTACTTGTCACTTGGAGGACGTCCACATTTCATTCGCTTCATAGCGTTTACCCTTTGTCACTCGTAGGAAGCTCGCATAATGTTTATGTTCATCACTCAGAGGACGTCCGAATTTTGTTCGATTTATAACGTTTGTGGCCAGTCACTCATTGGACGTCTGCAAAATGTCTGCTGCCATCACGTGGAGGAGGCCCACATTTTGTCTGCTTTGTAACATTTACTGCCAGTCACTTTGAGGATGTTTACATAGCAGTGGCTCCCAGTCACTCATTGAACATCCACATAACATTCGCAGCCAGTCACTTGAAGGACATCTACATAATATTCCCTGCTAGTCACTCGGAGGACATCCGCATAACATTTGCTGCCAGTCACTTGTTGAACATCCACATAACATTCGCAACCAGTCACTTGGAGAACATCCACATAACATTCACTTCTAGTCACTCGTTGGACATCCACATAACATTTGCAGCTGGTCACTCGAAGGATATCCACATAACATTTGCTGCCAGTGACTCGGAGGACGTCCACATAACATTTGCAGCCAGTCATTTGGAGGACGTCTACATAACATTCGCCGCCAGTCGCTCAGAGGAAGTCCACATAACATTCACCACCAGTCACTCAGAGGACATCTACATAACAATTGCTGGCAGTCACTTGGAGGATGTCTACATAAAGTTAGCTTCCAGTCACTTGTTGGACGTCCACATAACATTCACTGCCAGTCACTCGGAGGACGTCCACATAACATTTGCAGCCAATCATTTGGAGGACGTCTACATAACTTTTGCCGCCAGTCGCTCAGAGGAAGTCCATATAACATTCACCACCAGTCACTCAGAGGACATCTACATAACAATTGCTGGCAGTCACTTGGAGGACGTCTACATAAAGTTAGCTGCCAGTCACTTGTTGGACGTCCCCATAACATTCACTGCCAGTCACTCTGAGGATGTCCTCATAATATTTGCTGCCAGTCACTTGGAGGATGTCCACATAAAGTTAGCTGCCAGTCATTTCTTGGATGTCCACATAACATTTACTTCCAGTCAACCGTTGGACATTCACATAACAATTGCTGCCAGTCACTTGAAGGACGTCCACATAACATTTGCTGTCAGTCACTCAGTGGACGTCTACATAACATTCGCTGCCAGTCACTCAGAGGAAGTCCACATAACATTCACCACCAGTCACTCAGAGGACGTCTACATAACATTCGCCGCCAGTCACTCAGAGGAAGTCCACATAACATTCACCACAAGTCACTCAGAGGACGTCTACATAACATTCGCCGCCAGTCACTCAGAGGAAGTCCACATAACATTCACCACAAGTCACTCAGAGGACGTCTACATAACATTCGCTGCCAGTCACTCAGAGGAAGTCCACATAACATTCACCACCAGTCACTCAGAGGACGTCTACATAACATTCGCCGCCAGTCACTCAGAGGAAGTCCACATAACATTCACCACAAGTCACTCAGAGGACGTCTACATAACATTCGCCGCCAGTCACTCAGAGGAAGTCCACATAACATTCACCACCAGTAACTCAGAGGACGTCTACATAAAGTTAGCTGCCAGTCACTTGTTGGACGTTCACATAACATTCACTGCCAGTCACTTGGAGGATGTCCACATAAAGCTGCCAGTCATTTCTTGGATGTCCACATAACATTTGCTTCCAGTCACTCGTTGGACTTTCACATAACAATTGCTGACAGTCACTTGTTGGACGTCCACATAACAATTGCTGACAGTCACTTGGAGGACATCCACATAACATTTGCAGCCAGTGACTCGGAGGATGTCCACATAACATTTGCAGCCAGTCACTCTGAGGATGTCTACATAATATTTGCTGCCAGTCACTCGTTGGACATCCGTATACTGTAACAATTGCTGTAAAATTGTAATACCAGTCACTCAGAGGATGTTTGCATACTATTCACTGCCAATCACTTGGAGGACAACCACATTCTGTCCACTCTCTGACATTTGCCTGTAAACTAAATGGAGAGAGGAAAAGGATCATCAAAGGACTGTGGGGCGGGAATCGAACTCTGGTGACAATTTGTGCTTTTAACCACAAGGCTGTGAATTACCTAATTGTTCTTTCATGTTTTCAATTTTAGCATTAAACAGAATTTGACAGGGAAAAATCATTGGATGTGTCAACAAAACAAGACCATTAATGAATTGTGTTTTTAGTTATTGTAAGCGGCTGTCCTTGATCTTGAATGGGGCTTTCACACATCATAGCTATCAATACTTTTGAACAAAGAGACCAGCTGACCATCTTTTGTGTTCAAAAATTGATTGCTGTTTCATTCTTTCCACACACAAGCATGCTGTATTCATCATGATCGGTTTTCATCTCTGTCCACCTGTAAAATCAGTTGGGAGAGGAAAATAAAGCCCAGAGTGAACAGCAGACGGTCAAATCATTCACCAGGAGTCTCTTATTTGTTTTCAACAGTGCATCCCTGCCTAGATGATTAAATCAATGGGGACAATCATGGGAAGGCCTAAAACCATCCATGTGAATGAGGGATGAAAATCATGATTGAATTGAACAGTGATGAGGATGCAGGAGCAGCTATGTGACACCCTATTGAATAGTGCACATGGTTATTGTCTTGATACCAGCTGACATATTGCTTTTTCCAATTTGTAATATCACAATGTAGAAATTTATTTTCCATCCTGTTTCATCGCCTTTAAATCAATGCATCAAAACCACCATTTAGGTGATCTGTTTGTCTATAACAGCAGGTTAAAGGGATTCGTGACTAGGGGAAATCCTTAAGGGAGGTTGAATGTCTTGTTTAATGTATTGTCATGGATCAAGTTTTTAGAAAGCAGGAGGTTAAATGCTTTTGGAGGCCTCTTGTCCTATGAAAAAAACCCATCATGCATTCTGGGATTCACTTACAAGGGCTTTCGGATGTCATTATTATTATTATTTGCCTTTACAAAGAAAAGAACACATTTATTTTTCCATAGTTTGGTATGGTTGCATATCTTTGGATGAAGACTGTTCCCATTTGAAAGTAAAAGCATGCTTGTAGTTTTTGATGAATTCGAGTTTGGCACTACTTGCTTTCCACATAGCAAAATATCTCTGGCCTAACTCTGGCCCACACAATCAGCTTTTGCTTGGCCCACATGCTGCAGGGAATTATGGTACATGCCTGGACCAAGTCTGGCTTCCAGACAAGGGTCAAACATGGACCATATTTGGGCCAAGTGTCAGCTAAGTTATTAACCCATAGCTGAACCTTAACTGGGCCAGATATGTTGGTGTGTCACGACTGCAATGAAATTTATTAACCCATGAATCATTGCACTTTAGGTGTGCTATGGGCGTGCTTTTTCTTGAAGTGACCTGATTAGTAGAATTTTTTTTCTTTATTTGAATATAATATAAAATGTATTTTAAATGTGGGTCAAGATAAGCTCACATATCAATTTTTTACATCTGGGCCAATTACTATATTTTACATCTGGCCCAAGTATTGTGTGCCGCCTTAAAGACGGTACCACCTCTGCCAAACCAGGGCCATGTTTGGCTCACATGCTTTATGCCAGTGCCGGATGAATGCCTGCTGTGTCAGATTTATACCAAAACTGGGCCAGAATTTTTTGCTACCTGGGTTAGGTCTTCATTGTATAATCAGTTGAGTTGCTCTTGTCAGATTGAATAACAGAAGTTCATCTCCAGATGTCACTGTATAACCTTTAAGGGCTATTATCAGCATGACTCACTAGTTGGATTGCAAACAGGTATGTTTATCAAAATTTCAACTGTAGGCATCTACACACACTTTTGTTCTGTCTCAGAAATTGCCACTCATGGAGCTCTGAAATGTTACCCTTTTTCCATTTTCTGCTGGCCTATTTTATTTTATTGTTGTATTGCAGCACTTAATGTTGTTTTCCTATATCCCAATGCACTTCTCAAAATATCTTCATTTGTATTCTGCAGAAAAATGCAAGTACTACAGACAAAATCCAGTCATTCCCAGAGGAATTTGAGCAATCAAGGAAGGCAGGAAAGTTTACTGCCCCTGTGAGTCTTAAATTAGTTTTAAAAGTCACCCTTTCACAAATTAAGGCCTTACAAGGTCCTAAATCAAAGGAGAAGGTCTTAAATTTATATAGTAATGGCATTAAATGCTTTACAAAAAAGAAAACAATTCACAGTAACAATAACTACATCCTTCGTTAATTCAGTGTATGCATAAAACAAGAACCAATATATGTCAGATGGGAATGAAAACTTTTTTGTGTATTAAACTAACTTGACCTTTCTCAGTTTTTGTTCAAACAGATATCTACTGAAAAAAAATCTTGCACTGGAAACAAGACATAAAACCTCAGGCAAGGAAATGTTTGCATTGTTATTGAAAGCTACAGTAAAGATTAATTCATTCATTTTCCTTTGGCTTAGTCCCTTATTTATTAGGGGTCACCACAGCAGAATGAACCACTAACTATTCCGTCTTATGTTTTACGCAGCGAATGCCCTTCCAGCTGCAACCTAAAACTGGGAAACACCCATACACTCTCGCATTCACACACTCATACACTACTGCCAATTTAGTTTATTCAATTCACCTATAGTGCATGTCTTTAGACTGTGGGGGAAACCGGAGCACCCAGAAGAAACCCACGCAAACATGGGGAGAACATGCAAATTCCACACAGAAATGCTAACTGGCCCAGCCGGGACTCATACCAACGACCTTCTTACTGTGAGGCAACAGTGCTAACCACTGAGCCACCTTGCCGCCCCTACAGTAAAAATGTATTTACATATTATATCTACTGGTTTGTAACAGAAAATATGTTAGCCTTAAAGCAATAGTTCACTCCAAACCAGTTTTTTGTTCTGTTGAAAACAATAGAAGATACTTTGAAGAATGTTTGAAACCGGTAAACATTGACTTTGTTTATTTTTCCCTACTATGGATGTCAATGGTTAACACAGTTCAACATTGTCTTTAACATATCTTGTTTTCATTGTCATACTTGTCATAAATCAACAAGTCAAGGATGAATTTATGTATGACGGGAAAGTGAACTGTTCTTTCAACCTGTTCTGTTTTTAGTTTTGTTTTTTAAACTTTGAAGTGTTGCCATAAGACATTTACATTCAGACCATAATGGTAATGTATTGTTTCCCATTCAGTTTGTTTTATACATTTCCTTTATTTAGCCTTAAAGGTCTGGTAAAGTGCTTTAAAATGTGCATTTTTATTCAGTGTTTGACCTAATCTCAACCAAAACACAAAGAGAGAGGGGGGGGGGGGGGGGGAATAATGTATCTCCTCCCCTTTTTAAAAAACAGCCAATGGTGTTTTGCTTTATCACTGTTCTACCAGTGAGAGTGGTTGAGCTCAAGTGCATCATATGTGAAGTGTTTTGAAGGGGGCGGGGCATGTCAGATATGGAGCATGTCAGGCATGTCATTTGATTGGTTATGATTTGATGAGAAACTGAAGTATGAGGTGACATGAAAATAACCATTGATCCATGTAGGCGGAAGTGACAAACATCAGTTTTATATCTTCTATATCCAAATTTTGTCACTGTTTTGGTGCACACTAGGTTATAGATATCCAGCCTGATCTCACGAGGAAACGTAAGTATTTTATGTTTTGTCAGTTTAGTGCCTAATTTGTATGAATTCGTACCAGTTCAGTTGTACGAAAATGTACGATTTTAAAAAGGAGGCGTGGCACCCAACCCCACCCCTAACCCCAACCGTCATTGGGTGATGAGCTAATCTTACTAAATTGTACGAATTAGATTGTACGAATTCATACGAATTAGCCACTAAATTAAAAAGTTACGAATTGCCGTGAGATTGCGTTGAGATATTCTATAAAATAACAATACTGATACTAACATCTAAAATCTTTATTCTAATTTCATGGGACCTTTACTTTATATAAGGAGTAAGGTTTTATATGCAGAAATGCAGATATAATTATATGTACTAATAACAATGTACTTTAAAATATGCAGAACCTTATGTTGTAAATATAGTGTCATTGCTTTAGATACAAATATCTTGCATCTTGATTTCATATTTGCAATATGTTTATGGCACTTTTAATTACAAAAGCCTGGCTACTAAAAAAAGCTCCCTTGTCTCTTAGACCATATAGTGATATTTCTGTGTAACACAATCATCACTCTGCCTATTCTCCAATGTTGACAGATGTTGCAGATGGCAGATAATCCAGAATCTTGGGTCTGATGCAAGCTGGATTTATCCATGGCCATGATACCAACATCTGTCGTGACTTCACAGTAAGCTAGCCGAACACGAAAGAGCGTGCAGTGTGTGAATACACTTTCAACCATCAACGAAGAAAAGCGTTCCTAAACCAAACTTACAGGTAAGTTCATGTTAAAATAGATGCATTTCTTGTATTTTTGGTTTATGTGTTTATATTAGAAGAAATTGTGTGTGGATATGAGTCATATTATAGCCTACATGGGAATGCCAATGCAGTGTACTGAAAATAACTGCTGTTTTCGATTGCAAGTATTTTCTACAGTGGAAAATGATACAAAAATGTGACAAAAAAATGTGACTTTCTCAGTTTAAAATGAAAGGACACAACATGATGCAGAGAGAAAATGGACCAGCATTACTGAAGCAAAG
Source organism: Danio kyathit (assembly GCA_903798195.1). Taxonomy (NCBI): domain Eukaryota; kingdom Metazoa; phylum Chordata; class Actinopteri; order Cypriniformes; family Danionidae; genus Danio; species Danio kyathit. The sequence goes on along the minus strand of LR812529.1, from coordinate 32,156,413 downwards.
TCCATTTAATCTCACTAATACCCCAGATTCATATAGAATGCTTCATAACTGGATGGATTTTGCACTGGAGTATTGCACTTATGGAAAATGCTTTATTCCTTTACTTTTGCATGTCTTTTTCATAAAGCAGATGATGTTTTCTTTTTTCCTAGTAGAAATATGAGACATTTTTTGCTCATAAAAACGTTTTATGGTTTATGCATTTGGATCCTGTTTTTGTGCCATGAGGGAGTTTGTCTGGAGCTGGAAGCTTGCAGATGGCCTTTTATATGAGCCACTGCTGTATATATTAAGCTGGTTTGCTCTTTGAATGTGTTAATACAATACTGCGAGCCAGCCTGCAGGGGCAGTGCCAAAGTGCTGGTTATTTATGAAAAAATCATAAGAGGTGAGTTCATATTTCATTTTTTGTTCATATGTCGCATGCACAGGCTTTCCCTGGTGCTCAAATTATCAGTCCCTGCGAGACTATCAGATCATCTGCTTTATTTTGTGTGGAAAGAAGGAACATGGACAGAAAATCACATAATCACTAAAGCTCCGCTTTGCGTAGAATATTAAATAAATGCACTTGCAAAATTCTAATTGCTCAAATATGGAAGGCAATATTACTGTAGGACTGAAATTCAAGACTGAATACTGCACATTTTATAAATACTACATGGTACAAAGCAAATGATGTTGAAATTAAGTGTTGACCCACCATATTATAACTCAAAAGTTATTCAATTATGCTATTGAAATGTGGCATTGGATTGTGGTTTACACAATCTATGTTGATCCTGGAACATCATTTTTGTTGGAAAATGTAATCCATACCTATTCCCTAACCCTAAACCCAACCGTATCTGTAAATTATTCCCAAAATCAGAGGGGAATAATAGTTGGATAACAATCATCTAGAAGTGCATAAACCTAACCATAAGTCTAAACTTAACATAAACACTAAACATATCCCTTAATTCTGATTGGCTGATTGGAATGTTGTTCCAGGATCAACATAGATGGTGAAATCAGGTTAGTGACAATGCACGATACACTCTCAGAAATAAAGATACAAGAGCTGTCACTGGGGCTGTACCTTTTCAAAAGCTACGCATTTATACCAAAAATGGTACCTTAAAGTTACAAAGTGTAAATATTACTACCTAAAGTGTACATTTAAGTACATAAAGTGTATATTTAAAGGTGCAGTAGGTGTTCTGCATAAATGTTAACCGGTTAGCAAAATATCTTTGAAACACAATCCCTCCTGAAGTCACAAACGCACACATTAACGTTGACAGAGACCCACTAGATCATGTCATTCATCAGTTAGAAAACTTTATAGTGCTTTATAATACTGCAATTCTGAACCAAAAACAGTTGTGTAGCAAGCAGAACTTGCCATAATGTGCAAGATTTCATGCATGCAAGGATAGCTGGTCTCACTCTCTCACACGCTATGTCCTAAAGTTACTGCTGTATGCTTAGTGCTTGGCCGGCGTTGTGCAGGAATAACATTTACTACTAAGCCGTACTAACATGCTATTTCTGACCGAATATTCAGAGTAGCGTGGTAAACAATATAGGGAGCGCATCACAGTTTGTCATTGTTCAAAAATGAACCATTCGTTCATTTCATTTTCTTTTTGGCTTAGTTCCTTTATTAATCCAGGGTCGCCACACCGGAATGAACCGCCAACTTATCCAGCACGTTTTCCTTCCAGCCGCAACCCATCTCTGGGAAACAAAAATGAACCAATGTGAATATAAAACTAACTTCAGCTCAGTAAAGCAGGCTAGGAGCTATTACTTATTACTTAGTAAAGCAGACTATAGCGCTATTTACTTATGTTTTGTTGTTAAACTAAATAAAAATCTACATTATTGATGCTGTAAATTTCCCTTGTGAAATTGAAAATAGTCACATCAATCTTTCGCCAGAAGATTTCAGTGGCTGAACAACACTTCTGTGCATACAACCCATTTGTAACAACACAATCTGCATAGGCTTTGCATAACTAAAAGCATTTATTTAAAGCATAAAATTACCTGTCTAAAATAATACTTCAGCCATGGTGTTATCCTTCCTCCGGTGCAAAAGTAACTTCAATATTGATTCAGGATTTAAAAAAGTTTTGATTGAGCATTTTTTTACCTCTGTCACTCTCTGCGTGCACGCGCAAATGGCGGATCTGCGTGAACGGCTGCGCAGATGAACAAATCTACATTTGTTGACAGACAGTTTGGGCTACTTATCAGATTTATGGGAATTGTCGGTCTGACAAATTTTAACTGGATGAACATTTGCTAGTCTTATGCCTTAACCAGAATATAAAAATACATATAAATACATTTAGATCATTTATTTTAATCATTACTATTGGAATGTGTAGAGACTTTCAACCAGCACAACAAATAATGTTCCTGAAGACAATCACCTACTGCACCTTTAAGTACTTAAATATGCAAAAACATAACTTTAACCACCCCAGTGACTGATTTGTACATTTATTCATTCACCTATATAACATTCTATTGTTCACTGCTCATTTTTACAAATTAGAGCTGATCTGAGTAGTTTGCAGAGAAAATATGCATGCTGCTTTGTAGTAGTATGAAATGCCAATCATATTGTACTTATTAGTTCACATATGAGTGGGTGCATCCATTGGAACCATATTAGCTGGAGACTTCTGGTCTCGTTTACTTTCATTGATTTCTATCTGTAAAAAAACTGTTTGTTATGCTAATTGATGTTGCAAACTGGTATTTTGTTATTATATTATTTATTTTATTTATGTATAGTAATAAACACACTTGTTTTCATGGCAAATCAATTGACAAATTGCCATTTGCTATTCCTAGTCAATTGCTTCTTAGGTGATTTATCCAGAAATCCCTCTTTTAATACTTTTAAAACGTTAAACATGTCACACGGTGGCTCAGTGGTTAGCACTGTCGCCTTACAGCAAGAAGGTCGCTGGTTCGAGCCCCAGCTGGGTCAATTGACATTTCTGTGTGGATGCATGTTCTCCCCATGTTCAAAGTCCAGTGCGGTGTAGGTGAAGTGAATAAACTAGATTGGCCGTAGTGTGAATGAGTGTGTATGGATGCTTCGCAGTACTGGGTTGCAGCTGGAAGGGCATCCGCTGTGTAAAACATATGCTGGATAGGCTGGTGGTTCCTTCCACTGTGGCGACCCCTAATGTAAAAAGGGACTAAGCTGAAGGAAAATAAATGAATGAAACAGTTAAACATTTGATGTTTTCACCTAAGCTAAGATGGCAAGGGTATGATAGGCACAGCTTTTCAGACACTATCATGAAATATGGAAATGATTGTTGTTGTAATGATCTTAAAACTGGACCTCTACTGTTATGAGCATTTTAGTGTCGTTTTTTAATTAAACCTTTATGATAAAAAAAAAAAAGTAATTTTCACGCAGCATTGACAATGCATTATGAGCTATATGATAATGAGCTCTTACGGACTAAAACAGCACTGATCTCTTCACTATCAGCTTATAAAATCCTGTTATTTTAATGCCAGTGTTACTAGCAATGGACAAGGCTGTCTTGTTTTAATAGCTGGATGTTTTTGAAAATAATATGTTTACCATTAAATGTTAAGTACACTTTAATGCTTGTTGTTTTGCATGAATCAGCTTGTGAACAATAGTGTGTCACTGAAAAGTATGTTAAGAAAACTCTATGCTCTCAGGACAGTGACTCATCAGCTGAACAACAGGTTTTCACTCTGCATTTATATGCATGTGCTAAGAGGACAGGTCTTTGGTGGGCATATTGAGCCCCCGGGAGCCTGCATGGAAACATTTTCTTGAGTTGTAATAGCTGACATTCACATATAACTCACAGGATGTGAAGGCTCATCAGATATGTGCTATTTCTCCCTGAGCCTTGTAGATGGTCAGAGCCAATAAGAATGACGTGTCCTGTCCTTAAGGGCCAAAATGTGTGTTTGACTGCCTGGGTTTTAAAGGTGTGAGCCACATACAAATGAGAAGATGTAGCACACGTCTTTCATATGTCGAGTTAACGGGGGAGGCTGCAGTTGAAGACCCATAAGAGAAGAGTTTATTCACTGGGGCAGCTGCTGAAAACAGGAAGAATGACAAGCTTACAGCAGAACAACACAGAGAGTAGAGTGACGAGCATGTGTTGTGGCGGCTATTTATAGGAAACTGCAGAATTCTCCCCATCTATTTTTATGTATTTCATTCTGTTTCTATCTATCTATCTATCTATCTATCTATCTATCTATCTATCTATCTATCTATCTATCTATCTATCTATCTATCTATCTATCTATCTATCTGTCTGTCTGTCTGTCTGTCTGTCTGTCTGTCTGTCTGTCTGTCTGTCTGTCTGTCTGTCTGTCTGTCTGTCTGTTTGTCTAATCTGTCTGTCTGTCTGTCTGTCTGTCTGTCTGTCTGTCTGTCTGTCTGTCTGTCTGTCTATCTAACTGTCTATCTATAAGTCTGTCTGTCCACACTGTAAAATAAATCTGTTAATTCTTTTATCTATGCCTTGTCATAGTTATTTGTTTTTGTTTTTTTGTTCATTTGTTTGTCATAAAAGTGGGCATAATATATATTTTTTATTTAATTTAATACATTTTAATAAAAAATTGCTCTTTCTTTTTTCTTTCTTTTTTCTTTCTTCCTTCTTCAATTTTTCATTTTTTAAAAAAGATCTAATTCAGTTGTTGTTTTTCTCTTTGCCATAAAAAGTTTGGTTGTTAGTTAGTTATTTAACTTTAGCTTGTCGTAAAACTTTGGCCTAACATTTCATTCATTTATTTATTTGAATTTTCTTTTATTTCATATATTTATTTTGTGTATTATTTTTTGTTTATTTTTCAAAATGTTCATTGTCATAAATTTAACTGTGTTTTTATAAATTAATTTTTTTTATTATGTATTTAAGCATACTGTACGCTGTCGTTCATAGTATCATTTCTTATCATTCATTCATTTTCAGCAGACGTACAATGTCATAAGATGTTAATATTAGGTTAGATTTAGGTCATGATGTCAGGTGACCAAAATTCAATGTTTAGCCAGCGTCTACAGACGTTATTTTGATGTCCAATAATTGCGTTAAATAATATTGATATTTGGGCGATGCAGTGGCGCAGTAGGTAGTGCTGTCGCCTCACAGCAAGAAGGTCGCTGGTTCGAGCCTTGGCTGGGTCAGCTGGTGTTTCTGTGTGGAGTTTGCATGTTCTCCCTGCGTTTGCTTGGGTTTCCTCCGTGTGCTCCGGTTTCCCCTACAGTCCAAAGACATGCGGTACAGGTGAATTGGGTAGGCTAAATTGTCCGTAGTGTATGAATGTGAATGAGTGTGTGTGGATGTTTCCCAGAGATGGGTTGCGGCTGGAAGGGCATCCACTGCGTAAAAACGTGCTGGATAAATTGGTGGTTCATTCCGCTGTGGCGACCCCAGATTAATAAAGGGACTAAGCCGAAAAGAAAATGAATGAATGAGTGATGTTGATATTTGGTTGATTTTACTTTGGGTTGAAAGTTGACCAAAATCCAACGTCGAGCCAACATCTTAAACCAAAGTCATATTGACGTCAAATGCTGACATTTATTCTTCAGGTATGGCAACCAAAATCCCACATCTGATAGACGTCATAGTGGTAACATCCACAAAACGTCAAGCTGTAACATCATTAGACGTTGATAATTGGTTGATTTTAGGTTGCGTTGGAAAGTGACCGAAATCCAACATCTGTCTGACTTTGGACACTGACATCAACCCAATTTTCATTTCCACCCAAACTGCAACGTCCCCACGACATTGGGGTACATCGTCAATTTGACGCCATGTTGATGTACTGTGCCTGCTGGGTTCATTCATTCATTCATGTTTCTGCTAGTTTTTTCTCTTTCTTTGTTGATGGTTTCTTACTCTAAGTTTGTTACTTTGATTTGCCTGGCAAAAATGTGTTAATGACAAACACCCAAAAGAATATACTGTATACTGTATATTCTCCACAGCAGAATAAACCGCCAACTATTCCGGCATATGTTTTATGCATCAAATGCCCTTCCAGCTGCAACCCAGTACTGGGAAACACTATACTGTATATATATATATTTATTTAATTAAAATAATATTTAAAGAACAACATCATCTTAATAGATAATATTTAATATATAAAAATGTTTTCTTAAAAGTGGTGTATTCATGTCATTGAATGGATGAACTATCCATTTTCCACTTTTTCCATGATGCACTTTTTGAAGAATTGCATTGATGCAACAAAACATTAGCGTCATGTGAAACATACAGTAGCTACACAGAAAACCTTGCGTTTGTTGTGCTTCCCTATGAGCAGATGTAAGATCTATGCTTCATTTTCCACATCATTTGACTGAAGCAGTGAATTGCTTGTATTTTCTGCTTTGCCAGAGTAAAGATGGGAGCGAAGGGGAGCAAGGTGGTCCTGAGGGAGACGTCTGTGGATGGAGTCCAGCCTCAGGTAATGTCAATGCAGTCTTCAGCTTCAACACAAACATGGTAGAAATCTGCAGAGAAACTGTGCATGGCTGAATTCAATAAAAAACCCTTCTTAAAAGAAGTAAACCACAAAGACTAAACAATTAGATTATAGCTTCTCTTGTTGAGTCACAAGCAATGTACTAATCCGCTGATGCATCATTGTTTAGTTCGAGGCCATCTGTGGTTATATTTCCATGTAAGCGTGTCTGTGTGAGGCTTCACTGTTATCCCATTAGCAATCATTTTTGATTCACTCAGACTCACGGCTTGAATCTACACAGGTTACACAAGTGGGATCAAATCGCATAGGCTTTCTTTGTTTCTCAGAATTCATTATTACATGACCATGAATTAGTATGTGTGTGCATGTGTGTTTGTGTATATACAGTATATATTAATATGTGTGTGTGTGTGCGTGCGTGCGTGCGTGTGTGTGTGTGTGTGTGTGAATAATTTTATAACTTTATGTTAAGAGAAATTTCTCATCAGAGTATCCCATTAATAATTTTATTAAATAATAAATAAATACAATTCTCATAGGACAAATTTGTTATTTATGTTGGTTTGATTTTTGTTCTTTTTATTTATTTTACAATATTTTATTTTAAGAAAAATTATAAGAAATATATATATACATATATATATATATATATATATATATATATATATATATATATATATATATATATATATATATATATATATATATATATATATATATATGAGGATGTCAGTCTAATATTCACACTCCAGTAATCTCGCAGTTGGGTGTTTATAAATGATGGTGGTTTCTTTCATCCCGCTGTCAAACCCTGCTGCTCCTGTTAATCCCAGTGTTGAGCTTTACCTTCAGTTCAGTTGCTCCAATCAGACTGCTGTTATAGAGTCACATGTCAGGCGCCTTGTATGAGTGGAGTGCAGAAGATTTAGCACCTACTAATGGCCTCATAAGCTTTGTGTTGGAGAATTGCTGCCAAATGAAGGCTCTGAGTGACTAAAAATAGACAATTTGAGAGCCAAATGTTGCACATTAAAGTGGACATATCTTAAAGGCTGATTTTTGTACCATGTGTAATTGCTATAATCGGGTCCCTGGTACATTTAACAACTCAGAAAGTGTGACAACCTAGTACATTTTACATCATGTGTAAAAAGAGCTGTTCAGATCTCACTCTAGTGACAGGAAGGGGATAAAATTATATTAATACTGCCCTTTAATCTAAACATTTCCACCCACAACACCAATATTTTGAGCAAAACATGTTCTGTCACTCAAAACTGTTCTGTCACAGGCTGCACAGACGATTAGCATAGATCTCTCTTTCCATGAGTGAACTGCAGCCATTTCTGTTGACTTGCTGTAGCAGCTTGAGATTTACAAAGTCGCGCCAGAAAACAATTACAGCATTACAAATGTTCTATTGTTGGAGTCTTCATAGACCGCTGACATCAAAGTGGCAAGCATGTTTCTACATTTTCTTTCTGAATGTGCTTGTTGACATTGTGTGTGGTTAAAACAGCTAAAGTTAGCATTGTCTCTGGCTGTATTTAGGGACCAGATCTATGCCGTTATTTTATGCTGTGTGGAGTTTGCATGTTCTCCCCGTGAAATACCCGATATCCTTCGGGTGTTCCGGTATCCCCCACAGTCCAAAGACATCCGGTATAGGTGAATGGGCTATATGCACAGCTAGTGTTTTTCAGCCAATGATGAAGCCAAACTTCCGGTGAACTGTTATTACATAAGGTTCCTTTTACAGCATAGATGTTGTAATGTAATTCAAATATAATCAGTTAAATAGACTTAAGCATCCATTTGATTGTTAAAGTGTAAAAAAAGAGGAAAAATCATTTAAACGCCGGCGCTTTCATTAGCAGCAGGCGAGTGCAGAAACTCTGGATATAAAATACTGGATTAAAATTTATTTCCATATGTGAAAGACATGGCGTGGTAAAATATAATCTAATGCAGTGCTTCTTGTTTGGTCTAATATCCACTTTATATCGTATCTCAGCCAGGCAGTGAAGATGGCTGTTTTTTAAAGAAATCAGATCTTAAACTCTACGATTTTGTATGGTATTACAATTCACTGGAAGCTCTGGGGCAGGCTGTGTGCATATACCCCATTGGATAAACTAAACTATGGGTGTTTTCCAGTACTGTGTTGCGGCTGGAAGGGTATCTGCTGTGTAAAACATATGCCGGAATGCACTTGCTCTAGTTTACTCACGGTATGTTTTTCCCCTCTCACAAGACAAATTTTTAGCTTAAGCTCAATTGTTTGAACTTGTGGTAGACGCGATTGAGGTGAATTCTGCGTGAGGTGAAAACGTGTCACACATTTTTGTCATTCGAACCATGTGGCCTTTATTTGTACATTTACATTGACTTTGCATGTAATTTACTCTTGAGTAATGTTTTATTTGCAAAGGCAGCACACCAGAACAGAGCATTAACATGCTAGTCGATTAGTTTAATCAACTTTACTCCACAACAGCTACATAAATGTATCCACTAACCATTTAGAAACATCCTGGTTCAGTCCAGAAGTTGTAACCTATTCCTCTGCTTCATTTCCTGATTCTAGTTTGAACATTATTTTTGAATTTACTATGGTCATTTTTGTAATGAATAGCCCTCTTTTATAAATAAACAGCAGGTCATTTGCATTTATAGGGACATGCAAATAAATATCATGTTTTTGCTTACTCCAAAATAGGGGCAAATTCGACAGGCTGTAAATCTTGATATGTCAGGTATTTCAAGCTGAAACTTTATAGGTCTTTTCTTTGAACACCAGAGATGTTTTGTTTGTTATCTGAAAAGGGGCATAAAACAAAATGTCCCCTTTAAAGCACATGTGTCAAAGCCAGTTCCTGATGGGCCGGAGCTCTGCACAGTTTAGTTCCAACCCCAATTAAACACACCTGATCAAACTAATTGAGTGCTTTAGGCTTGTTTGATACCTACAGATAGGTGTGTTGAAGCAGGGCTGGAACTAAACTATGCAGGGCTCCGGCCCTCCAGTTATTGACTTTTGACATCCCTGCTTTAAAGGAATGTTCTACTTTTTCAGGACATTTTTTCAAGTTATTTTACAGGTCAAGTTAAGTTTTACCAAAAAACATTTTTGATAATTTTCCTATTAAAAGCTTGACACTTCTGTATTTACTGTGTAGAAGAAAGATTTACTTTGTGTTTACTGTATTTACTTTGTGTAAAAAATTAAAAGTTTTTTATGTTTTTCATTCATTCATTCGTTTTCTTTTCGGCTAAGTCCCTTTATTAATCAGCGGTCGCCACAGCGGAATCAACCGCCAACTTATACAGCATACGTTTTTACACAGCAGATGCCCTTTCAGCCGCAACCTTCATTCACACACATACACTAATGTCTTTGGACTTGGGGGGAAACCTGGAGCACCTGGAGGAAACCCACGCAAACATGGGGAGAACATGCGAACTCCACACAGAAATCCCAACTTACCCAGCCAAGGCTTGAACCAGTGACCTTCTTGCTGTGAGGTGACAGCAATACCCACTGCGCCACCGCGCTGCCCTTATGTTTTTTTAATTAAAGCTATTTTTTTGACATGTGTAGGATTGATACTGTCATTCATAATAATCAACGAACTGCTAATGGTCTAATCCGATTCAATGATTGATGCTAAGCTAAGCTAAAAGTACTTCTGCCAGACCTGAAGGTTGGCTGAATGAATGGTAAAACTGCTAAAAAAAAATGGTGAAATTCAACTGTAACTTTGAGGTGACTTGTAAAATGAATCTCTTTCCATAAAAACAAAAACAAAACTGGAGTGTTCCTTTAAAAAGTGTGCCTTAGGTAACTCTGACGTAACGTCTGACGTTTATGTCATAGACTTTAATGCACTTGCAAGATGAACTCCGACATGTCCTGTCATCTGTACACTTTAAGACACAACTAAGTTAGATTCTTCCTATGTGGGAAGCCTGGAGCAGGGAATGCCACACAAGTGCTGAAAGCGGGAAACAGCAGCCAAGTGAATTGATTTGCAGGGATTAAGATAAAGAACCGCCCTGGTCTGATGGGGTTTAGAGGGGTAAATCTTGGGATTATGATGTCAGGTCGGGCGCAGTGCTGTGGTGAGAGAGGAAATTGAATTGTCAAAGGGAGTCTGGAGGCCAGGATTATGCCACAGTCAGTGTGACCATGGCAGGAGTCAGCTCTGTGTTTACCCGCTGGCACCTTGGCTGTAATTACAGTGTAATGGGGTTTCCCGCTTTAGAAGAAGAGGAATTCCGTATGGAGTCGGCACACTTTTGGATTGCAGCAGCTAGTTGAAATAGATTTGTATAAAGGTACAAATGGAGATTTATGTATGGTGAGTTCATTTGTTATTTACTGCTGTTTTGCAGGTTTTCCATCATCATTTCTTCTGCTTGAATAACTTTGTCAGTTCAATCTTGATTGCTTGGATTTGCACTCATTCATATTCATATTTTGAATGACTAACACATTGACAAATGGATTCAGGCCAGAGATACGCAGCGTGTTTTATTTGCTAATTTATGTGTGTGTGTGTTTTTTTTTTGAGTGTGGAAATTTAATCGATTGCCTACCAAAAAACCAATCATATTTGTAGACTCAAATTTAGCTTAGGAAAATTTTTGAGATCAGATAAAAATGCTCAGAGTCAGTTTCTCTGGATTTATTATGTATAGGTTAAAGTTTAATATTTAATTTTTTCTGTAAATATCAGATCATAAAATCTCAAATGTTGAGTGGCCATGTTGATTTTTTGGGGATATTTTTGTTTATAAAATGACAAGACATTTTAATTAATTTCAATTCACATTTCACATTAATTTGCTGAGATGAGAGTCAATCCTCAAAATATTAATTTCATACTTACTAACTCTAGTTAAAACATTTGTATTATGTTTTCTACAAACGAATATAGTCATTCCTGAAAGCACGGCACCTTTTTGTTACTTATTAATTGTCATTTTATGCTTTAAGTGAAATTGTTTACATTTTTAAATAAGAATTACACTTATTAAATTTGTATTCCACAAAGAAACCTGAATAAATATCATAGTTTGTACAAAATATCTTGATAATAATAAATGTTTGCATTTTAATGTTAAGTTTCATGTCATGTGATGATAAAGATTATTAGAAATATAAAGGAAAATGTAGCATTGACATCACAGGAAGAAAATCAATTGTAAATTATATCTGAATAAAACAACATAAATGTCACATTAACATAATATTTCAGTAATTAAATACACTTTTAAACCAAATAAAGGCAGCCATGACGAGCCTAAAGGACAAAAACCTTCAGCTGGTAATTTATAAATTATATTGTAAAGTATTATTCCTTTCCCTTTTTTCATTTTTTTAAACTTGTTGTTGTTGTTTTCATAAAGCCTGCGCCAGCACTTGCCTTAGACGGGTTAACCAAAACCAGCAAGATGAAGGTGAAATGGACCCAACTGGGCCTGGTGTTTTTCTTGCTGCTGTCCATCATCATGACCGCTTGCTTCATTTGGCAGTACCAGCTTCCCAAGTTAGTGCAAGGTGAGTGAGTTTCCAGATTACCATGCAGCTCAGGCAAGACTCCTTGCTGTAAAAGCTTTAAGTCGCACATTTAAACTTTTAAATAAGATATATGATATGATGTACCTGTAGAAATCACTCTCACACAGATTCCTCTACAATATGGCAAAAATATGTCTGGATTGGTGCCATAGGTGCAAGTCTGAGAGGTTACATGAGGTGTGGTTAGTAGATCCTTTTATCCACTGTTTCTCTGAGTAAGGATTGACTTAAAATGCTAAAGATGGAAGAGTTTTTTCAGGTGAAGCTGCAGTGAAGGTACATATGTATAGTTTTGAGCTTCTTTATCTGTAAAACAGGCCATTACATCATGATACAAATTCATTATACAACAGATCCGTTTAACCAGATGTTATGTGCAATCGTGTGTATAAAAGAGGATTATTCCTGTTAACTATAGAATTATTAAATACGTCAGCGCCAGTAGCCTAGTGGTTATGTGTGTCGACACAGTACTGAGGTGCTCACAGTGACGTAAGATCAATTCTCAGCCTGCATTCTTGTCTCCACTCCGCTTGTTCTATCAAATAAAGGTGAAAACCTTCTTAAAATGATTATTAAAAAAATTATTAAATACATTTTTGCTAACTGAAGCTGGAAAAAAAGTATTAGGTGAAAACCTTGTAATTTGACATTCAGTTTGCATTCTTAAACAGATAAGCTCAAACTAAAACTTAAAGTTAAACTTAAAATTATTTTGATTATTTAAACTAATTACTTAAAGACAAAAGCACATAATATTAGTACCAATTTTTTAAAGGACAAATATAAAAATTTAACCTGATTCAAATCACTGATTAAAAAAGTATAATAGTAGACAAATAACAGTAATATGACGATAGAGGCATTCAGTCAAGGGATGATGGTAAAATATTTGTTTAATCAGCCAATTACATGCCGCTATTTAATTTATTCATTGATGCATTGTAAAGTGCAGTATCATGAATGGATATTTTGAGATTCATTTAGAGATTTTTTGCTTTAAATAATTATATTTATTAAACATTTATTTATTTATTTTTGTTTTAAACATTGTATTTATTACATTATTATCATTCATGGAGTAAATATTTTTAAGTGAACATTAGATGACTGAGAAATTTAGAAATATACAATTAATCCTAGTTTGGGTTCATTAAAAAAGTAACTAATATCAACTTATACTGTATATTTCCATCATGTCTTGCATCCCAGATTCCCATTTTAGTTTATAATAGCTCGTATTCAGAATCTACAATAAGCCAATTCTCATTAATTATGCCATTGTGCCTCATCTTCCACAACCTCACACTCTGAACTGGCCTGCAAAATGGATAATTGCGGCAAGCTATTTGCATTAAGCACTAATTTAGTGGTCATAACCTCCTTTAGTGATTCAGTGCTAAAAATAATTCAAAATTCCCCCATAAGAAGGTGGCTTCCTTTATTTACAACATTTCATCAACCTGCATGATGACTTTTTTGTTTCAAATGCTCATCCCAGGTTATTTACATCATGCATGATTTTAAACATTTTAGCACATTGGAGAAATGTATTAATAAAAACATCCTGCACTATTAATGTCAATTCAGTTATGGAAATTAAAGTGATGCTTATATTTGTCTATGCGTTCAAAATTAATCTGCCAAGGATTTAAATTGCCCCTATTATGCTGATTTTGTGTATCAAATCTGTTTGTCCCTGGGAAAAGTGTGCAAAGTTTCAATAATTTCAGTCTTCCTGCACAAAGCTACATATTAGTTTTGCAGCAAGTTTGCATAATAAAATTGATTATAGTTAATCACATCCTTGAACAATGCCATTTGTATTGAACTGAACTGAATCAACATGAACTTACTAGAACAACATGATTGTCTGTTTTTACTCTTTGGCACAAATTGTATTGAAGCACAATTGAAATAACAATGACATGACATGATGTGCTGTAAGCAGTATATAATCTGACCAATCAGAAAAGAGTAGGATCTCAGAAAGGCAAGGTTTTGAGCTTGAAACAGTAATTTCAAACCCTGTAAAATAAGATTTGATGCTACAGTATATAAAATGGAAATGTTTTATGACTTATATGGACGTTAACCTTGTAGGAAACCTCCAAAACCAAATATACAGTAGAAACCTTTAAAAGGTCATAATGGGAAATTTAAAGTCTGTTTAGCGTTTAATCAATTTGGAATTTAATGTGCTTTGTGTCATGAGTCAGGTTTGATCTACCAGTTTCTGTTTACTTCAGCTGTTCCCTCTTACAATCAGCATTAGCGCTCATGCATTGATCACCTGTTTCTATTTTGGATCTGATTCGCCTCTCTACTTATACTTGTCTTATCTTGTCACACGTTGTCAGATGATTGTGTTCATTAAAGCTACGGACGCTCTCTCTATGCATGAATAACCCTTTTTACTCCAGTCTAGTCTAGTCCAGTTATTTGTTCTCTTAATCTTTATTTTTGCCTACCTGTGATCTGCGCAGTCATCTCGCTGTTGAAACCCAGCTCCTCACCTGCGCTCGCCAGCTCCAGCCCTCGCTCCGCGCCGAGGGAGCTGAGGGGGATTTTCCACACCCATTTGCCAGTCTGCGTTCTCCCACGGGTGGTCGAGGAACGGCAGCTGCCTTTGTTATCCTTATTCTCAATAAACTCCTTATTTTGAACTGCAAAACTCTCTGTTTTCTGTCCGAGCCTGACAGAATCATCTGACCAGAAAACATCCCGGATGGATCCGACAAGGGATTCTCCCATGCGCTCTGCGATGGAGTTGCAGGGCGTAATGCTGGGCCGGCATGAGGAGGAGCTGGCAGCTGCCAGGCATGCAGTTGAGAGCTTGTCCGCTCAGGTCACCGAGCTCACCGCTCAGCTAGGGAGCCTGCGTCACGACTCCACTCCGGCACCCGACCCCCATCAGGCTCCGGAGCCGCGGATCAACAATCCTCCGCACTATTCAGGTCAGTCCACCGAGTGTCGGGCCTTCCTGACCCAGTGCGAGGTGGTTTTTTCCCTCCAACCCAACACCTATTCGAATGATCGCGCCAGAGTGGCGTTCGTTATTTCCCTGCTTACCGGGCGAGCAAGAGACTGGGGAGCGGCTCTCTGGGAGGCAAATTCTGAATGTTGTTATCACTTCCCCAGTTTCAAGCAGGAGATGATAAAGGTGTTCGACCGCTCAGTGCATGGACGCGAGGCTTCGCGCCGCCTCTCAACCCTTCGCCAAG
This sequence comes from Danio kyathit, assembly GCA_903798195.1. Taxonomy (NCBI): domain Eukaryota; kingdom Metazoa; phylum Chordata; class Actinopteri; order Cypriniformes; family Danionidae; genus Danio; species Danio kyathit. The sequence continues at coordinate 32,141,089 of LR812529.1, read as the reverse complement.
GCCGAAGATCAGCTGCGGACTATGCCATAGAGTTCCGCACTCTGGCTGCCACCTGCGACTGGAACGAGCCCGCTCTCGCAGCCCGTTTTCTGGATGGTCTCAATGCGGAGGTTAAGGACGAGCTGCTGGCTCACGATCTCCCCACTCGATTCGATCCGCTGGTGGAACTGGCTCACCGAGTGGACAGACGTCTCGATCGACGCAACCGTTTCCGCAGCTCCGCCCCAACGCCTTCTCTTCCTCGTGCTGTCCTTTCACCGCTTGCGTCTTACGACGCGGAACCCATGCAACTGGGTGCCATGCGCCTCTCTCACACGGAACGACAGCGCCGCCTCGCGGCGAGACTGTGCATGTACTGTGGAGGCGCTGGACATCTCGCCCAAGGATGCCCAGTAAAAGACCTCGCTCGTCAGTAGATGGGGGAGTACTGGCGAGCGCATCATCTTTTTCCCCTTCACTCCTGTCCCGTTCATCCATGAACGTCACGATACACACGAAGGATTCATCCATATCCTGTCCGGCGTCCGTCGATTCTGGAGCAGAGGGAAACTTTATGGATGAAAGATGGGCTAAAGACAATAAGATCCCTTTTCAGACTCTAGACCCTCCCCTCACCATGTACTCCCTCGACGGACGTCCTCTCACCAGGATCGACTTCGTTACACTTCCTGTGAGTCTCACCGTCTCTGGCAATCACAGGGAGACAATCACCTTTAAGTTACTTCGCTCTCCTTTCACTCCCATAGTACTGGGTCATCCCTGGCTCATTCAACATAACCCACACATAGACTGGTCCAAAGGGACAATATTATCATGGAGTGTACCTTGTCATGTTAAATGCCTCGTTTCTGCTGTGCCGGTTGTTTCTTCTGTTCCTGTGTTACAGGAGGAGCCCGGTGATTTATCCGGTGTTCCAGAGGAGTATCACGATCTGCGATCGGTGTTTAGCCGTTCCCGGGCCGCCTCTCTCCCGCCGCACCGTCCGTATGACTGCAGCATTGATCTCATTCCGGGGAGCACCCCGCCCCGCGGTAAGCTCTATTCCTTATCCGCTCCCGAACGCAGGGCACTTGAAATTTATCTTACCGAATCACTCGCAGCGGGAACCATAGTCCCGTCCACCTCTCCGGCTGGAGCAGGGTTTTTCTTCGTAAAGAAGAAGGACGGATCCTTGCGCCCCTGCATAGATTATAGAGGGTTAAATAACATTACTGTCAAGAACCGCTATCCTTTACCTCTTATGGCTTCAGCCTTCGATGTTCTGCAGGGCGCAAAGATTTTCACCAAATTGGATTTACGAAACGCGTATCACTTAGTGCGGATAAAACAGGGACACGAGTGGAAGACGGGGTTCAATACCCCGCTCGGCCACTTTGAATATCGGGTTCTTCCCTTCGGCCTAGTTAACGCTCCGTCCGTTTTCCAAGCTCTGGTTAACGATGTTCTTCGGGACATGCTCAATATCTTTGTATTCGTTTACCTAGACGATATCCTAATCTTCTCCCCCAATCTCTCCGTTCATGTCCAGCACGTCCGTCGCGTCCTACAGCGCCTGCTCGAGAACCGCCTTTTTGTTAAGGCCGAGAAATGTGAATTTCACGCCAAATCTGTCACCTTCTTGGGTTCCGTAATCTCTGCTGAAGGGGTCAGTATGGACCCCGCTAAGGTTCGAGCAATAATAGAATGGCCTATGCCCGACTCTCGCACCGCGTTACAGAGGTTCCTCGGCTTCGCTAATTTCTATCGCCGTTTTATCCGGAATTTTAGCCAGGTTGCCTCTCCGCTAACCGCGTTGACTTCCACTAAGATCCCATTCACGTGGAACCCGGCGGCCCAAGCTGCCTTTGATCGCCTTAAGGAGTTATTCTCCTCCGCTCCCATCCTTGTTAACCCCGACCCCACACGCCAATTTATCCTCGAAGTAGACGCGTCTAGCGTGGGCGTTGGAGCGGTCCTCTCGCAAAGGGCTGAGGATGATCTGGTACATCCGTGTGCCTTTTTCTCTCATCGCCTCTCTCCCGCTGAGCGAAATTATGACGTAGGAGATCGCGAACTCCTTGCGGTTCGTCTGGCCATCGGAGAATGGCGTCAATGGTTAGAGGGTTCATCCGTACCATTCATAGTGTGGACCGACCACCGAAATTTGACCTACATTCGATCTGCCAAACGACTCAATGCCAGACAAGCGCGATGGGCTCTTTTCTTTAGCCGTTTTGATTTCACCATCTCCTATAGACCCGGTAGTAAGAACGTTAAACCGGACGCGCTATCTCGTCAATTTATTACCACCGAAGACGAGCAACCTACCGAGACCATTCTCCCCGAAGGGAGAGTAATAGGCGCGGTTATTTGGAACATAGAACGCCAGGTAAAAAAGGCATTGACTCGCGCTGTTATTCCTCACGGCTGTCCGGAGGGAAAATTATTCGTCCCCAGATCCGTACGCCCAGCGGTTCTGCGTTGGACTCATTCATCCAAACTCGTTGCCCATCCCGGCATTAAAGGCACACTCGCCGCCGCTTCGCAACACTTTTGGTGGCCATCCATGGCCCACGACATTCGCCGATTTGTCTTGTCCTGTCCAGTATGCGCTCAAGCTAAATCTAGCAACTCTCCTCCTGCCGGTCTTTTGCGACCTCTCCCCATTCCTTCACGTCCGTGGTCTAATATCGCTTTAGACTTCGTCACGGGGTTACCCCCTTCGGCCGGTAATACTGTCGTTCTCACGGTAGTTGATCGTTTCTCCAAAGCCGCACACTTCATCCCTCTACCCAAACTCCCGTCGGCGAAAGAGACCGCTCGAATTGTATTCGATAATGTCTTCAAGATCCACGGTTTACCCTCTGACGTTGTTTCCGATCGCGGTCCGCAGTTCGCTTCTCAATTCTGGAAGGAATTCTGCCGGCAGATTGGGGCTACGGTTAGCTTATCGTCTGGGTTTCACCCCCAAACTAACGGGCAGGCCGAACGCGTTAACCAGATTCTTGGCCGTCTTCTCCGCACATTAGTCGCCCACAATCCAGCCTCATGGTGCGAGCAGTTGGGATGGGCGGAATATGCCTATAACTCACTGCCCACATCATCCACTGGTCTCTCCCCCTTCCACTGTTGCTTGGGATATCAACCTCCCCTATTTTCTTCTCAAGAATCCGAAGCGTCGGTACCCTCGGTACAAGCTTTCATCAGACGCTGCCAACGCACTTGGCAGAGAGCGCGCAAGTCATTACTCAAGTCTCGCGAACGAACACGTCGCAATGCCAATCGGCATCGCGTCAAAGCTCCGCGCTATGTCTGCGGCCAGAAAGTCTGGCTTTCTACTCGTAATCTTCCGTTACAGTCTTCTCGTAAACTCACTCAAAGATTTATAGGTCCCTTTTCTATTTCCAAGATAATCAATCCTACGGCTGTTCGCCTCCGATTACCCCGCTCGTTGCAGCGCGTTCATCCCGTTTTCCACGTCTCGTGTATCAAACCCGTTATTCGCGCTCCCTCCAAACCTTCCCCCTCCTCCCATCCCGCTCTTGTCGAAGATGCTCCCATCTTCACTGTCAAAAAGATTCTTGCCGCACGTCCCCGTGGCAGGGGTTTTCAGTATCTAGTCGATTGGGAGGGATACGGTCCGGAGGAGAGGAGCTGGGTGGCGGCCCGGGACATCTTGGACCGCTCGCTGATCGAGGACTTCTCTCGATCTACACAGCCTCTCTCTCTGGGAGCGCCAGGGGGCGCTCCTCGGGGAGGGGTACTGTCATGAGTCAGGTTTGATCTACCAGTTTCTGTTTACTTCAGCTGTTCCCTCTTACAATCAGCATTAGCGCTCATGCATTGATCACCTGTTTCTATTTTGGATCTGATTCGCCTCTCTACTTATACTTGTCTTATCTTGTCACACGTTGTCAGATGATTGTGTTCATTAAAGCTACGGACGCTCTCTCTATGCATGAATAACCCTTTTTACTCCAGTCTAGTCTAGTCCAGGTATTTGTTCTCTTAATCTTTATTTTTGCCTACCTGTGATCTGCGCAGTCATCTCGCTGTTGAAACCCAGCTCCTCACCTGCGCTCGCCAGCTCCAGCCCTCGCTCCGCGCCGAGGGAGCTGAGGAGGATTTTCCACACCCATTTGCCAGTCTGCGTTCTCCCACGGGTGGTCGAGGAACGGCAGCTGCCTTTGTTATCCTTATTCTCAATAAACTCCTTATTTTGAACTGCAAAACTCTCTGTTTTCTGTCCGAGCCTGACACTTTGCCTTTGTTCACTGTATTTCAGTGTTTGTACAAAATATTCTTAAACCCTAATGTCCTCACTTTTCATATATGTGCATTACACTGTGCCCATTCTTTAGATGATAATGCAGATGAAAGATCCAAAGCTGTGAGAATGTGCCCTCGCTTCCCGGAGCCAACACCTCTGGAGCATCCCATCCCCACTTTAAAGGGAGCGCTTGAAAAGGTATACTTGTGAAAAGGAACCCTGAACCAAAATGAACCATTACACTGCAGAAAAATAAATAATAATAAATCTAGGCGGTTCATTCCGCTGTGGCGACCCCAGATTAATAACAGGACTAAGCCGAAAAGAAAATGAATTAATAAATCTAAATAAGTATGTTGGTCATGTTTGTATAATTATTTCCCTGTGGGATTACAACTATTGTTTTTTTACTCAAATCTTATTATCTAGGTCATTATTTTAAATAGTTTCTTTGGACTTTAAAGCCATTCGCTAAAGTGTAACAAACTGTACCTGTGGCTATTATAAGCGTGAAATGCCTTAATTACTCATGAGAGTGGTGGTAAAAATAATATTTACTGAACCTGGAAGCATTTGTAAGAGTGACACTTTAAAATTCTGTTGCAGAAAATGGAATTAAAATGTGAGCTGTGGTTGCACTACAGAGAGGGAGAGAGAAACCCACACAATAATCCTGGAGAATTTCATACAATATTTAGACCGTAATATTGATGGAATGATGATCCTGGAGGGCAACTTGTCCTGCAGAGTTTATCTCCAACACTTAAGAAAAATACCTGCCTGAATCCTGAAGACAGCATCTTCAGGTGTGTTTGATCAGGGTTGGAGCTAAACTCTCCAGGAACACCAGTCCTTCAGGATCAACATTACTCACCTCGATTGAGACCAACATAATGTTATTTAAAGTTTGTTAACAGAAAAATAACCTTGAGTATTTAGTTAGTTGAGGTTAGGCAGTGGCATCACCAAACAGAATTATAAAAATGTAACCGTTTCTTGAACACACCACTTATCTGCCATTGGTTGGTGCCACAGAAAGTCACACCCCTTACCCCTACCGTAGGTTGAGCCAATTTGGCAGTAAAAACAATGACTGCATCCGAAATTGCCTACTACTCAGTACGTACTGCATTTAAATTTGAATTTACTACTCGACCGTTACTTCTCGCTTACTGTTTTTCAAATTCTATGAATTTAGGCATACTACTTGGCTCAGATACTGTTTTTAGCGTACTATATAGTATGGAAGTACAGTATGTGATTTCGGACGCAGCTAATTGCTGTATCCAAAATTACACCCTGTACCCTTAAATTCGATAAAACAGCCCTTTCTAGTGGTGTCCGAAAGTCACAGTGGACATAAAGGGCAGTCAATCAATCCCACAATGCATCGCAATAACAAGTGTACAACAGATGTACACTGAAAAGCCAGAGGATACCCATAGTTCACTGTGAGAGTTCAAATGCCAAAATATTTTCGCATCTGACCACAAGATGGCATCCCCAGCAGAATTCTATTGGTGTAACTTTCTACATAAATTATGTAATTAAAGTTTAATTAAGTTTATATATGTGACAGAAATCAAAACACTTTGTTTCATTGCTAATAGACAGATCGCTTAGTGTTAAATAACTGTCACAGGGTCTGACCAGGAAGTTTGAGGGATTTATCAACCTGCAAAGCACAAAAAAAAACCTTTTAGGTGCACTCAGTGCTCGAACTCAATCACATGTTTTTGTTCACTCCTTTAAGTGGACTATATTAGTGGACACAATAATTCAGATACAGCCAATACTGTATGTAAACTGCCTTATTCTGTACTGAGTATACTAAATAGTTTAAGTATTTTTAGTCAGTATAGGTGAATTAAATTGGTCAAAGTTGACATTGTTATTTCAAGTACATGATGTTCTTTACTTCATAACCAAACCAGCATGATTTTTGAAGGATCATGTGAGACTGAAGACTGCAATGAGAGAAAATTCAGATTTAGAGAAATAAATGTGGTCCTAGACCACAAAACAAGTCATAAATGTCCATTTTTTAAATCACACGAAAGCTGATTAAATGAGTTTTCCATTGGTGTATGGTTTGTTATTATACAATATTTATCTGAGAAACATCCAAAAAAATCTAAATACTCAGAAAATTGCCTTTAAAGTTATAAAAATCAAGTTCTTAGCAATGCATATTAATAGTCAAAATGATGTTTTTATATATATATATATATATATATATATATATATATATATATATATATATATATATATATATATATATATATATTTATATATTTATATATTTGGTAGGACATTTACTAAATGTGTTCATGAAATGTGATCTTTTTACTTTTATGATTTCGGGCATGAAAGAAAAGTCAATAATTTTGAGAATTGCCAAAAATATACCTTTTACAACATTACAGTTTTTACTGTTTTTGTTTTGTTTTTGAAGAACTAAGTACATTCTTGGTGAGCAAAGAGTCTGTTAGGATCTTCTAACAATGATCAAATCACACAAATTACACTTGGATTTTAAAAACCTCTTTGCCACACACTGGGGTGTTGTTTTTTCCCATTTCAGTGTTTGCGAATAGATAACATAAAGAATATTGACAAACTATACATCTGTCTAAAGCTACAACCTTCAAGCAACCATTGTAGCTAGTTGTTTTTCAATGGGAAGCTGATAAAGACAGTATTTGCATTTTAAGTACTTCTTTGGTGTTACAATATAATTCTTTGTCTTTCATTTAGGTTGACGCACTACTGCGCAATAACATCAACCTTGTCAGTCTGCCCTCATTGTCTGCTATTGTTACTTACAATGACACAGTGTTGTGGACAGGGAACTTTGGCAGGAGAAATGGCAGCGATCCTACTTCTGCACCACCGAATGAATACACCATTTACAGGTAAGCCAAATATATGACACCATACAGTATAATATAATACTTATACTGAGTGACAGAATAAACTCTTCTATGCAAAGTACACAGATCAGCCTCATATGTCATGGTGAGTGTACATTATCATAATTGTCAATTAAGAGTCTGTGTGGCTTTTTCTCCTTCTTTCGAGGGCCCTTGATTTGGACCCATATAGTTGCAATCATTCAAGCGTCATCACATAAGAGCTATTCTGCTCTTTCTCATTGAAGAAGTACACATCTCCACATTTAGAGGCCAATTATACGCCCAGGCTGATTTAATCAGCCCATATCCACTTCTAATTTGCTCATTTTGCATTATAGAGTGGATCTGTCATTTCAAGCACCACAGCTTAATATTGTTGCAATTCCCAAGTGGACAATAGCAAGCTTTTCTCCTTCATTGAATTGAAAGCTTTAGACTCAAGCAATGTTTTGTTTAATAAAAAAAAATCACAGGTATATATAGTCGTGAGTAGTTGTTAGTCATTAATTGTCAGATAGATATCATTACTTAATATTAATAGACTATAAAAGCATACATTTGCATAACATAATTATTGCGATACATGGCACTACTGCAGTGGTTCCCATAGTGGGGGTCACGGAACAATGACAGAGGGTTGCTTAGTGATTTGAAAAAAAGTCAAATAAATTCTATTATAACTATTAAAATTATAATATTTTAACCATAAAAAGATAATAAGAGTTGTTTTTATTTAAAAAAACAGCAAAATGCAATTGAAAAGCCTTTAAATATCTTTTTTCATAAGATTGGTGTGTTTATGTTAGATTAACAACACAGCAATAGCGTCAGCTGCAGCAGATTGATTTTATAACACCAGGTTAAACTTTCTGACATCTCTATGGCAATCAAATACATAAAAAATAAATACAGGCCTCAACAGAATATTGAGAATGATCTCTGATTAGCGATCTCCAAAATTAAACCAAGACTAGACTCGTGCTGAAAACATTGTGTCCACCAGTCTCTTTAGTTGAGGTTAATATTCAATTAAACAAATTAATAAATGACTATAAAAATAATATAGTTGTTAGACTGTTGCACTTTTTTGTGTTGTCAATATGCTCGTGTTTACATAGGCCTATTGTTGTATGAGCAATGTTTGCATATTTATAACCACCTAAGTCGTGTCTTGAGTCACTGGCATTGTTATTTAGGGGTCGCGGGTTGAAAGGTTTGGGAACCCCTCCACTAGACATACAGGGTTATATGCTTGTTGAATTGAACTGAATTATGAATGCATGTTAATAAATTAAAGGGTCATGAAACCCTCCTCTGTCAGTTCAAGTCTACCTCAGAGTTTTTAAAAAAAATGCTTCATAATGGTTGTGGAGCACTGCGAGAAGAGGGAGGAGTGGAGCAAACAACTGTTGTCAGTTGGCTCACAAAATGAGAAACAAACCGTGAGGAGACCCATGATTTTATAGTTTACAAAGTGAAAATGCGACAGTAATTTAATGCCCTGCTACATTTGTTATTCGTAATTTCATATACACATAACCACAATTTGTTATATCATTATAAAGATAATCATGTCAACACTGTAAATGAGGAGGACTTCTCTCCTCCTGAATCCCCAGGTCTGAATGCAGACACAGTGGATAGCAGTGCAGCAGGTCTCTTTCTCTATCTATTCCAACCATTAGCCAGCAGGTGATCTGGAGGATTTTAAACATCAGGCGATGTGTCTGAATGGTACTGAACTCAACTGATAAAAACAAAGTCCGCCATTCTCCAATTCCGTTACAGCTCTCCTGACATAAATGCTTACTGAAAACTAACAGCTTTGCTGTATCGGCCCAAACAGCACTGTGAGGAAAAACATGCAACAAACCCTGTGAATCATAGAAACAAACAAATAACGTTAAGACCCTTCAGCTAAATACTGCTTGCCATGCGCGGACGCAGTCTCACCCAGTCATTGGGTCTCACAGCTTAGCTGGTCTGACTTGCCTTCGGAAAGCACGTGTTCTCATGAATAATTAAGAAGCAGGGTCTTCTCATAGGATTAGAAAACTCAGTTATGAATAATAATGAGAAACCGAGGCGCCATCACTCCACTAGCAGATGCACGCTACGTCACTGATTTTGATCCCGCCCCAAAAATTATTTTAATCCCGGAAGATGAAATTAGCTGACAAAAGTTTAAAATTATGCAGTTTTCCCCACAAATAAAGCTGACAGGTGCTAACAATCAACACAAACCACTCAACACTCAAATCTGTTAAAATAAAATAAAAAGTACATAAAAAGTCATACAAACAAATTAATATAAATATGTTGTGTTTGTGATGGACATGTTTCTTTTATAGGTTTAATAGCCATATCTGGATGTACTTCTTTTTTACAGATGAATTTCAAAACGAATCTTCTGACGCATGTCGTCTTGTTAAACAGATCCAAAAATAGCAGACTTTAATTTTCTTTTGTGCAGGATATTATAAAATTCAGGTTCTTTTTGTGCATGTGAAAGTCCAGCGAAGGCATAAAATATCCGTTAAGTGCCTGGAAAAGGCATATATATCAGAAAATCCATTGAATACTTTGGGCACAGTTAATGATTTTTTTTGTCTATAAATAATTCATGGCTTAATTTGAATCTGCATGCTTTTTTTAAGCTGAGATATAGCCTTATGCCACATTTATCTCAGAAATCAGAGCTGGGAATATTTCAAGAGTAAAGTGGGATTGTTTTAATGTAACTGTACATGTTTCCATACCGGTTTTTAATGTGGATATTGATTATTGTATCTCAATTTTTAGATCTTACCAAAATAATTTGAAATTAAATTGAATTTAGTAAAATGGTAATGTGCAAATAATAAGTTTCCCTTTTATATAATTTATAGCATTACCTGAGATGCATATTTGTATCCTTCAATTGTGATTTTAAATGAATTTATAAAAAAAAATAGTCCCACGATTTGTTCAGTAAACCAATGTTTAATAACAAAACAAGAAAGAACTGCATTCATTCTACATTTTTTCCCATCATGCTGTGCCAAAAGCAATTTCCTTCATATTTTTTTTATACATACATTTTATTCATCTCTTCATGGTCTGTTGTGCTGAGGTGAGTTTGGGCCAAGATTATTTCTAAAGGTCCTGAGGGTTGGCAGTTGCATTGTCAGGTCATGAATACAGATGACGAGTGAAGCTGTTGCTTTTATCAGATCCTCAAAACATCAGCCCATCCACTGCTTCCTATTAAGTAATCTTAAGTTACTGTGGTACTGTTTGAAACCATTGCAATGGCTTGTCGAATCATTTCATGACATTGACATCAAACATTCTGTATAATCCGTCTTTGAGCTGTGAGGTGTTTTATGCTCCCCTGGATAAGAAGTATATATGATTTATGAGAGCACACTCTTAAATATGTCATTTTCATAGTTCAAAAGGCTGAGATTGAGCTCGTAAACAACTCAAGGCCACATTCGGTGTCAAGTTCTGACGCTCATTGGGTTGACAATACAATCAGTGTCGCGTAAAGCAAAACCACTAAACAGGTCAGGAATTGTTAAAAGCCTTTTCAGGAGCAAGAAAAGTCACAGAGCATAATATAGTAAGAAAAGCATTTCGAATGTTGACATTTTTATTCAAACACACGAAAAATAAAACCTACATTGAGTCAGAACAGGTTTATTCTCGCTTTGCTCGACTGATGGCTACAGTAGAAATGTGGTTAATCAAAGCGGTGCCGTTTGAATGTATTTCTGCGATGAATAATTCAACTTTAATGCTGAATTTCATTGCTGCGGAAGCTGTTATTTTTTCCATAGCTTGATTATAGTCATAAATAATAAAAATCATATTTGGTGCAGCTTTTGACTACTGGAAATGTATGAATCCACTGTGTGTTTACCCATTCCATAGGATTGCCAGTGTATCCAAGATATTTCCCACCCTGATGCTGTATCGATTATGGGAAGATGGCAAGGTGGGCTCCCTGGATGACCCCCTGGAGAAATACGTGGACAACTTCACCATTAAAAACCCCCTGGGTAAAAGCAGAGACTCAGAGCTCAAATACGTCACAGATGGGCTGATCTTCCTTGACAGCGGCGAGGTTCAAATCCGATCCTCCTCAGTTACATTAAGAAGAATGGCCAGCCAGCTTTCTGGTGAGTTTCCAGCTTTTTTTCAATCACTGAATGAGGAATAACAACAGTGTTTGTTCACAGCATGTGCTCGCCCATATAGCAGCAGGTCAAATGAATGTTTCTTTGAACAGAAGACGGCCGGGTGTTTGCCCTCAATTGCTAGTGTTGAACTTGGAAATATAGTGGAACCAACTCAAGAGCTCAGAATTACAAACAGAACCCATCTATTGCAATTTCACAGTAATGAAAGTAATGTACCTGTAGAGACCAGCAGAATACAGCTTCGCCTAATGTGTGTGATTGCTGTTCTGTCTGAGAGAACGCCAGCTGGTGACAATTTAATAGCTAATATAAATTAAAATCTTGCAGGATGCAGGAATTATATTGTCTTTAGTGTAGACATGTTACACAAGGACACACAACAGACACTTGCTCTTAAAACACAGACATTTAAAGGGATAGTTCACGCTAAAATTAAAAGTAGGTCATCATTTACTTTTTCTTCACTTGTTTAAAACCTTAACACAAAAGAAGGTATTTTGAAGAAAGCTGAAAACCTGTAACCTCTGACGTCCATTGTATTTGTTTTTCCTACTGTACAGGGCTTGACATTAACACCCGACAGCCCGCCAAATGCGTGTAGATTTCAGCTGTGGCGGGTTAGACAGACACCCCCACTAGGCACTTTGGCTGGTTGCAAATATTTTTTAAACTGCCAGAGCTGCCTCGTCCCTAAAGATTAGAATGTTAGTTTAAGATTGTTTGTCAATATGCATGCAAATGTGCTCTTAGGACCAAGAAGCAGAATGATTGATAACTTTTCGCACAAGCAAAAGAAAGCAAGTGAATACCGAATGAGAGAATGATCAGGCGCACTGTGAGACACAGGTGATCCTCGCTCACTGACATTGTAAGCGAAGCACAGCTGAAGTGAAGTGTGCAAGTGCTTAAAAGCTCCCGTTTCCTTGTGCAAAACATCCGTGCCTGGTTACGCAACTGGTGTGATAATTTCTCTTTAAAAAGATTGGAAAAAGCGGTGCTCGTACACCCACAGTCCTGCTGCTTTCAAGACCTCCAGATTTTTTGTAAGCAACAGTGGCTGCTGCTTTCGCTTTTACCATTCTTTGAACAGATTATTAATGGGCCTAACATCAGTGACTACGTTTACATGGACATCAGCAATCAAATTGTTTGCTTTAATCTAATTAAAAGAATAATAAGACTAAGGTATTTAAATGAGCTGCTTTTTGAATGTTCCTTTCATGATCCTGTTTTACATGTTACAGCACATAATTCGATTAGTGTCATTGCGTCATCGCGCTTCCCTCATTTCCTCCAGACTTTCATGTAATTTCGAGTGTTTAATTTTTAATTTGTCGACTTTAACTGCAGTTTGGCAGTTTCACTTTCATTCACGAACATTTCATGCATGTCCTCCATAACAAATGAGATAGTGGATGCAACTATGAACTGCTGGAAGTGTTGTTTTAATGGAAGTTCATACCGCATGATAAAGGGAAGAAAAAAAACACTCTGCATTTCACGATGCAGGTGTCTGTTGTCTGCACTGACTGCGTAGGTGCAAAAAGTGTCAAACAGCCGTGTGTGTGTGTGTGTGTGTGTGTGTGTGTGCGTGCGTGCGTGCGTGCGTGCATGCATGCGGGCGTGTGTCTGTGTGGACAATCCTGTCGCAAAACGCAGCGGAAAGTCCTACATTATGGTAATAGTTCGATTAAGGTGTTTACATGTCTGAACTGCACTTCAATAATGCGACTGAAATCGGCATACTCCACAAATCTTAATTCGATTTCTCTTTAGTTCGATTATGACCTTAATCGGATTCAATTAATCAAAAATCGCTGTTTACATGGTAGACTCTTAATCAGAGTATTGTCTTAATCGCATTAAAATCGAATTATTGGTGTCCATGTAAACGTAGTCAGTGTGAATGTGATCATCCTTTTACTATCGAGACAGGATGTTTTTCACCTGCTTTCTTTTACTTGCAGTTATTTTTGTTAATATGGTTTAATTATCATCCTTTACAACAACATTGTTTTAAAAGGAGATTAAAGTGGAAATTAAGCACTCAGTCAAGTTAACATTAATTCATTAATTTTCTTTTTGGCTTAGTCCCTTTATTAATCTGGGGTCACCACAGCGGAATGAACCACCAACTTATCCAGCAGGTTTTTACGCAGCGGATGCCCTTCCATCCGCAACCCATCTCTTGGAAACATCCACATACACTCATTCACACTCATACACTACGGACAATTTAGCTTACCCAATTCACCTGTACCGCATGTCTTTGGACTGTGGGGGAAACCGGAGCACCCGGAGGAAACCCACGCGAACGCATGGAGAACAAGCAAACTCCACACAGAAACGCCAACTGACCCAGCTGAGGCTCGAACCAGCGACCTTTTTGCTGTGAGACGACAGCACTACCTACTGCGCCACTGCATCGCCCAAGTTTACATTATTTTGTAAATTGGTTTTCATTTTAATGGAAATGCTTCAGTTCCCCTTTAACTCTCTATTTATCTAGTTACCTAATGATCTTTAGTCTGGACAAACTACTGTGTATAGTTTTAGATAATGAGAATATTTTGTTTTAAATGTCAATTGTATTAAAGAATATTTTTGTTGAATAAAAAGTGTATGTACACAGCTATATTTAGCTTGTTTTGACACATTTTTGTAAATTTTGTGGCAAGGAAAATTAGTTTAGTGTGGCCAGAAAAATAAAAGGTAAATCCTTAGTGTTGGGCCCTTAAAAGTCATGTGAAATAAAAAAAAAGTTAAGGAGGCATGTGGACGTAACACATAATTTAAATCAAGTCATTTTAGCACGCCAAAGTCAAATTTATGCATATAAAATATATTTACCCAACAACAAAATTCTGGCTAGTGAAAATGGCGAGTGGCTAGTAACGTTGGAAAACTACTAGCCACAGTGGTTACAGGTTTTCAGCTTTCTTCAAAATATCTTCATTTGTGTTTTCAACAAAAAAAAAGAAACTAATAAATGTTTGACACTATACAAGGGTAAGTAATTGAGTGATTTTCATTTTTGTATGAACTATCCCTTTAAGATCATATCAGTTATAAGTCAGCTCTTGTTGTTACATTTCCTATGACAGGAGGCTGAGGCAGTAGTGTGGCTTTGGACAAACTAATTGGTGAGAAATTCAAGCTGAGTGTAATCGAGGCATACATGATCTGTAGTGTTTGGTGCCTCCAGGACAGCTTTATGATTTGCATTAAAAAATATGTTTTAGAACTTTAGGCTTCAGAAATAAACAAGCCGTTTTTGATGCTATGCCTTAAAGACTCAAGAATAAAAGTGCACTTTTTGCCCTTACTCAAACGCTGCTACTTTTTAAGGCTAATATTTGCTGTAAACACCTTCAATCCTTCAATGACAGCCTGAAGATCCTGTATGCATTTATTTTACTTTATCCGTATTGACTCATCTTGACTGGACAGGACAGGTTTGAAGCCAAATAATTGATAATTTAATCATTTTTATGCACTGGCAAACCATTTTTGTTGCTTTAAAGGGATAGTTCACCAAAAAATGAATTACTCATTCTCATGTTGTTCCCATCCTCTGAGACATTCGTTCATCTTCTGAACACAAATCAATATATTTTTGATGAAATTTGAGAGCTCTCTGATTCTCCATAGACAGCAACAGTCCAGAGATGTTCAAAGTTCAGAAAATGAAACAATAGCAGTTTCAAAACATTGTGATGTCAGTAGTACGGAGCTCCAAAAACACCTTTTTGTACAAACAAAAACATTTTCCACATCAGATTTACTACAAGAAATTCTATGCTTGTGCTTGCGGACTGCTGACCTGATGCAGGGAGAAGATATATACAGTTTTTTTGGGCATAAAAGTGTTCTTGGAGCTTTGTAAGAAGAAATACACTGGCACAAAAAATAGCTGGCATGTATGTTGGAATACCTGAATAATAAAAGAGTTACAAAAAGAAGTCTCTGATTAGGATGTTAATCTAACGTACATAAAAGACAACAACAGCAATTTCGAATATGATTGTTTCCTTCTCATTAACAGTAGTGAATAAAACATCTGTCCAGTTATTTCTTGCAACTCAGTCTCTTCTGAAAGGATTTGTAGGTGGACTGGAGGAGGAAAAAACTACTTGCCATTTTCCATCACTTTAATTTTCTGCCAAACATAAAACTAGTTTAAAATCCTCAATATCAGCTAAATTAGAAAGAGAAATACATTTCTGAGAGATTTCAGAAGTTGTTATAGCTTTTGTACTGTTATTTCCAAACTTATGATAACCTTCTACAAAGGTCTATGCCAATATGTTGAACCATTTAAAAGATTTTACAGTTTATGAGGACGTTCAGATTCACAATGACCCAAGGAATCAATAGATCATAGAATCAAGATCATGATTTCCTGACAAACTGTTTTCAAGCAACTTCCATGTAGAAAGTTTTATTCATAGTTTGCATGCTTTGACCTGTTTAAAAGAGAATGAATTTCCCGAAGCTGGAAATTATCATATGAATAAAACAAATTGCTTTTTAAATGAGTAATTACATTCCTTTGGGCATAAAAACAACACAATTATTCATTACTCTCCTACTGGATTTTCTACAGGTCTACCCCGAAGACTCCGTGGGACTAACTTACTGTGGAAAGGCAAGACCAAGACTGCAATCAACCTCCTACAAGATGATGTGCTCGTAGCAGATCCGGGAACCAAGTATGTTTCTGCCAAATAAATTTTAGCTAGTTATTTGTTTTTGTCAGCTACTTAAAATGAACCTCATCTGATGTATGTCCCAATGAAAAGCTTATAGACCATGAGGATGATGATAATAGAATTTTTGTTGTCTCTTAATAACATTCCTTTGAGGTACATTTAAGGCAAAGAACGGTATAATTTTATTTGGATGGTCTCTTTAAAGTGCCCCTATTGTGAGTTATAAAAAGTCATAGTTGGGTTTTGGGGGTCCCCAACAATGGCCTGATATACAGTACATGCAAGGTCAAAAAAACACTTTTATTGTCTTAATATGCATTTATTTTTCCCTAATTATCTCAACAACTCCCATATGATTTGTTCAGCGATTCATTTCAAAACCCAAACCCCTCCTTTGTGTGATGCTAATCAGCAATGATTGGTCTGATGAGATCTGTTGTGATTGGTCGACTGTGTGCAGCATAAGTCGGAAACTAAATGCCCCATAGGGCTCTTTAATACATTTTGTTGAATATAAGTTGCAACAGTATGCCATCTAAGGGTGCTTTCACACTTTGTTCAATTGCCTGGTCCAAACCTAAGTTTGATTTTCTCTTCTTGCCAACTTTTTGACTGGTTTGTGTTGGCACTGTCTTTTTTTCCTTCTTTCTGCTTTTACTAAATCTTTTGATTTTGTTACCAAAACCAAAATACAGAGAGCTACTTGTCTGCCGCAAAAATATTAAAAACCTTCAGAACAAAATGCAAAGTCCACAGAAGTTCTTTTTGGAGGAAACAAGCAGACATTATCACTGTGTTTGCACAGGGTCAGTCCCGCTCTTTGCTAAGATAGGTGATACATAGGCATACACACACGAATAAACATTATGAAAACTAAAGTTTGTTGTACAGTTGGTGGTTCACTTCCGTTATTTGATACGTTTGCATTCAGATCAGAATTGAACCGTACCAGAGTTTGTGTGAACCCTACCCCAGACCACCTCTTTCAGGTGGGCTAAGGTACAGTTCGCAGGTGTGCACCCGAGGTCAGAAGACAGCGTTCACACTAGCTAAACATACCAAACTCTGACATCAAATTACCCTGGGTGCGGATCAAATGCGCTAGTGTGAAAGCACCCTATTTTAGAATGTAAGTAGACTGTAAGGTTAGGAGGGTTGGGATTAGTGTTAGTGTAAGGGTGCTTTAACACTTGGTTCGATAGCCTGGTCCGAACCCAAGTTCGATTGTCCCCCTTTGCCAACTTCTCAGCTGGTTTGTGTTCACACCATCTTTTTTCCTTGTGAACCCCGGTACGCTTGCATCATTCAGCTGCTGTTGTGTGTCCAGCTGTTGCTAGGTGACAGCCACGAAAGCCAAGGTGTCAAAATGGAAAGATGTACGCATATAACGGTCGTTCTGCTTTTACTGAATCTTTTGGTTTTGGTAACATACAGAGAGCCACTTGTCTCTGTCTGCCGCAAAAAATATAAAATTCATTCAGAACATTACGCAATACTTGCAAAAGTCATTTTTGGAGGAGACAAGCAGACATTATCACTGTGTTTGCACTGGGTCAGTCCTGCTTGTCAGACATACACACACACACACACACACACACACATATACGAATGAAAGTTATAAAAACTAAAGTTTGTTGTACAGTTGGCAGTTCACTATTGTTATTTGGTACGATTGCGTTCATATCAGAACCGAACAAAAGTTCAGGCGAACTGTACCCCAGACCACCTCTTTTAGGCAGAATCAGGTTTGGTTCGTGGGTGCGCAAACAAGCTCAGAAGAAAGCGTTTACACTAAACGTACCGAACTCTGACATCAAACAAACTCGGGTGCAGACCAAAAGTGCTAGTGTGAAAGCACAATAATTCTAATTTAGACTATAAGTACACTGTAAAGTTAGAAGGGTTGGGATTAGGGTTAGGGTTAGTGTAAGTTAACAAAAAGTTACTTGCAAAGTTTCTTGTAGGCAGGAGAAAGTCTGTTGGTGGAGCAGTGTCAGCAAATCGTCACCTTAGAATTATAAGGTTCTATCTGACATTTTTGTCAAAATTGAGTTATTCACATGTTCTTATTAAATCACAGCTTATTTACATTATGTGATGTTTTTTTTTAAAAAGTTGTTTATATTTTAAGACTTTTTATTTAAAAAACAAAAACGGTTTATCTACAAAGTTGAACTCTAGCTTGGCTCTATAAGGTTCTTTCTGTGAGCCAATCAGCATTTTTAATGCACACACGAGGACCAATCAGGATCAGCTTTCTTTGTCATTTCTCCAGATTGCTCCATTGACAGCGGGAAAGACCAAAAAGACAAAATCACACAGAATCAGAGTCAGCTAAATAATACCCCACCACATAAAATTGAGATGTGTGTAAATGTTATGATTTAGAAGCATTTTTTGACCTTGAGATGAAATGGTAAATTTTACATTATTGAAAAAGAAACTAATATTTAAACACTTCTATATTAAATGTGAAATATTTTTATTTGTGTATATACAGTATAGTCAGTGAAACATTTGTCAGTGTTTATTAAACTCATTTGCTCATTGTCTTTCTTTTAAAGTCTTTAAATTTGATATTTAGCCTTGAAGGGCAAATACTTTTTAAATTAATTCATGGGGCATATAATTCAATCAATATAATTCAATAATTCATATAAAGCATACAATTTAATAAATATTAACATATTAATTAGATAAAATTAACATCTGCACTGGACTAAATATTTAGCACAGCCTTGTATGCTTAATTGGAACAAGAAAAAAATATTCACCCTAAAACATTAAATAAATGTTATAGAAAGCAAAAATGTAACTTTCTCAAGCATCAAAGATAGAACCTTATAATTCCAAGACGACGAAATGTCAAGCAAATGGTCTGCTAATATTCTAAATAGAGAAATAAATAGTTCCCAGGTAGTAAAATTGTTACTTACAGTCAACAAAATGTGCAAAATGGACCATCAAAATAAAGTGATACCTGAAAGAAGGCCTAACACACTGTTCTCTTCGATTTCTCCATCAGGTGCCACTACAGCAATCTGGCCTTCTCTTTGCTGGCCCATATCCTTTCTGAGAGGGTTGCAGGTGTCAATTACCAGAGATGGATCACAGATAACATTCTCAGCAGGTTGGGAATGGAGGACACTGGGTTTGACATTAACGCTGGCATCCAAAGTCAAATGGCTGTAGGTGTGTACGCCAGTGGCCAACCGGCGCCCCTTTATGATTTGGGCTGGTATCGCCCATCAGGACAGATGTATTCGACTGCCGCTGACTTGGCGAAATTATCAATGATGTTATTGGGAGCATATCATCGCAAAATATTGGAGCCCGACACGTTGAAAATCATGCTAACTCCTCTGTTTCGCTGCGACAAAGACTACTTCGCCAATCGCACAGGAACGCCATGGGAGGTCAACGAACAGAAGGGATATGAGGTGCTACGTAAAGATGGCGATCTGGACGGCTACTCCGCTACCTTCTCTCTGGTGCCGCGGCTTAAGCTTGGATTGGTGGTGCTAATGGCGGGAACGCGACCGCAGAACCAGGATATAATTTCAAAGGCTTATTCTTACATCATTCCTGCAATGGAGAAGGCGTTTAGGGAGGCCAAGCGGTATCTTACTCCTCCTCCAGATCCTGCGCCCTATGTGGGATTTTACACTTACGGCAACATCACGTTTTATGAGATTAAAGCAGGGCCAGATGGTGTCTTGATCATGCAGCAGTTTGGACCTCAAATTGAGGATCTCATCCCGGAGCGTTACCGGACCATAAAATTGAATTACCTAGTGGAACGGGTATTTAGAGTCGTTTTCGAGAAGGAGTATCCCTGCGTTTTACGTGTCAACACAGCGTCTGTATCCCTCGAAGCCCAAGACGGGCAGCTTTTTAACTTTTACGTATTTGATAAGAAAGGCGTATCTCCAGGATTTGACGCTCCAGGGCTCAACACATACAATGTGATTAGAATATCCCGCAAACCCACCTTCTCTAATTGAGGATGATACAGTTTATTTACGAGCAAACTTAATCTTGGAGAGATTGAAGAAAGTGATAACAGATGATGGTTACCACATTGTTTTTCCTAAAATAGCTTGTTTACCCTGTGAGGACATTTCGGAATAACCTATTTTTGCACAGTTATGTCCATAAAGATTTTGATGTTCTTATATATGCATACATCTATAAAAAAACATTTTGAATGTTGTATTTATATGGTTCTAACACCATGAATGATTTTTTTGAAGCAGTATATCATTATTAAAATAAGAGGCTCTATATGGAGGCCCAGTTAAGTTTATTGGACATACTTTACAATAGTTAATTTGTTTACATTTAACTTTTTTTTTTATTTGTCCACATTTAACATTTACTAATACATCATTAAATTCAAAGTTGGCTAAGCTAACATTGTTAACTGCATTTCCATTAACTAACCTATTGTTCATGTTAGTAAATACATTATCTAACATTAACTAATGCAACATTATTGTAAAATGTTATCACTTTATTGGTTTCATTTTTACATTTTCTGTGCCATTGCAACCGAATATGCAGTTTCTTCTGACCAAATAGACTTTTATGCAAATTACGCCTTGTTCTATGTGGGAACATGAACATCTTGAATTATTAATCATCAAAAGGTCAATGAAACTCCTCAAAAAGACCAAGTATGACATTAATATTGATTGTAAATTATACAACTCATGTCTAAGCATTTTAATTTCAGACTTTTAGACTTTGTTCTTGGGTTTTCGGTCTCCAGTGTTTTGGAAGCATGAGTGGAAGTTTAGTGTGACCACACTGATCACTTCTGATTAATATTATAATAATATTATTGTGCTTCTTAAAATTGTGCTAAGTTATTCACCCTCATGTCGTTCCAATCGTCTGAAAATAAATGAGACATTTTTAATCAAATCTAAGAGATTTCTGTTCACCTCTGAAAATATACAGTACTCATATAAATGATCAGTAAACAGTGTTTACAGCATCTAAGATGTGTTAATGGATGCTCAAGCATGGTTGCTTGATGAGTGAGAACCAATGAGGTTCATTCTTGCATATCTGAGATTTTGTAAGAACCAATGAGGATTGTTCTTCCATGTGTAGCAGGTGTGGCTTATCTGTGCTTAATTTGTGAATTGCGAGGTCCCGGAGCAGATCGGGGTAACAGATTCGGCATGTTAGTCGAGGATGGAGAGAGGTGTCTTGCATGAAAGTGGAGAGCAGGGCGGGAGTGTCCCAGACAAACGTGAAGTGGGTTGGGGAGTCGCAGTAGAAAGTGAACAGCGGATGGGGAGGGCGGTTGAGGAAGGGGATCGGTAAAATAAGACACAAATTAAGCCCTGGTTTATCTAACTAAGATCCCTGATCAAAATTTATATTGAAGAAAAGCTGAAATTCTCAACCCAGGCTCATTCTGTAAATGTAGCACTATATACATTTCTGGAGAGTGCCAAATACGTCCCAGGAGCTACATTTTTTTGCCGTTTTAGTTTCCACGAATCCAGCAGGAAACTAAAGAGGCCACTGAGATCTTAAATTTCTCTCGCAAAAAATAAAACCTAGAAAGAAATAAGAATATATGTGAGAAGGCAAATGAGTTTATTTTTTTACCATTATTTGCTGAGGCTTAGTTTGTACAGCAGAATAAATACATTTATTTACAACAAAAATACAGCAGCAATATTCAAGCAAACACTCAACACTTTATGTAGATAAATAAACTCCTAAGTGTGTTATAAGGAGGATTATTTAAGAAGACACACTCTGAAACGGACACCTTTTTAATATATAGTGCAACATATATGCTTTATAATTGCAAAGTATTTTTGTTTCATTTATGAGATTAGTGCTAGGCTTATTAATGTCTCCCTCTCCTACCCCTCTCTCATGTACTATAAATTACACTTATCAAAATCTTCCCTCAAGACAGCTAGCCATTCACCTCTTATTTATGTCACAGTATGACGAAGCTGCTAGATTAAACTGTCAACATGGCAAGGTCACTAGAATGGAAAAGAAACCAATAACGAGCAATGTTCACTTCATCTGAATGTAAAGCCAGAAGAGTCACAATCCACAGTTACTAGAAATATTCCAATTCTTATAATACAGATTTCTAGTAAAGCCCTTTTGGCACACGTACATTTCTAAACCAACAATGAAAGTTCGTAATTGCGACAATTAAGCCAGAATTGTCCTGGCACATTACATTCTCGTACCTCACAAGCCCCTACAGTTAATTGAAGCATAAAAATACACACTTTTCTCATAATAGTCTGTAAGATTAACGAGTCGTGCTGCACTTATTGCACCAGACTCCCTTCTGGTGTGAAGTGTGCTGCTTCCTCTCTAGTGCTGGAGAAAAATAAATCAAGGGAACGATGTGTGTTTTCCCTCTGTTCATGACACAAATGACAAAAAGAGCAGCTCGTTCCCATCAAGATTGACAGCGCTTGTTTTAGAACGGATATTCTCACATAACATATGAAAATTTAAATAACACAGATTCTTTTTTTTTTCATTTTTTAGATAGATAGATAGATAGATAGATAGATAGATAGATAGATAGATAGATAGATAGATAGATAGATAGATAGATAGATAGATAGATAGATAGATAGATAGATAGATAGATAGATAGATAGATAGATAGATTACATACACTGTAATCCATGTCCTGTAAAATCTAAAATAAATAAAAATAAAATAAATTACAGCAAAAAATACTGTATTTACATTTACAGCACCATTTATCTTGCTGTATATGTGTTTGCCGAATTGCATTATCACAATGCAACTTTAAAATACAGCAACATACTGCATAACTGTTGTCTTAACTCAAATCCATCGCGTAGAACCCAGTATTTTTGTACTCCAACTCTCTAAAGCCAATGTCACGCTGCACTTTTTGCCCCATAGACTTCCATTCATATCCATACAAATGCTGCAGACCAGAAACGTAAGCTTGTGCAAAAAGTTTCGTATATCGCTACCTTGCAAAGTTGAAGCTTGGTGAACTCTGACCTGCGAAATCGCATCCAATCGAAGATCAAAACCTGACCTCTGTACAGAAATTTTACATTTGGAGCAATCGCTTGCTTTTTTAATGTCTAATCATCTTGTTTAATCCCATCCCATTTCGCAGCGCTGTAGGTCAGAATTGGTGTGAGCATGGCCTTACTTGGACCTCTCCCAAGCAGCCTAATTGGCCTTTTTCTTGGACCTTTCCCAAACACCAGCATCCATTATCTATTGACTCATCCTGACCTCTTATTATATGATAGACAGATAGACAGATAGATAGATAGATAGATAGATAGATAGATAGATAGATAGATAGATAGATAGATAGATAGATAGATAGATAGATAGATAGATAGATAGATAGATAGATAGATAGATAGATTATTTACAGATTATTTACTGTATTTACATTTACAGCGCCATTTATCTGACTGTATATGTATTTACAGAATTGTATGTATATTTTTACTGTAGAATATATAGAATATACAGTTTGTATTACAGTAAAATACTGTGTAATTATACATTGTAGCAACAGCGTAGTAATCTACATTAATACATCATCTAAATGAATAAAGCCTAATTAGACAACTTAGGCTCATTCTGATTACGTACCCCTATATACATTTCTGGAGAGAGCAAAATACGTCCCAGGAGCTACATTTTTGTTTTGTTTTTGCAGTTTTTGTTTTTTCACGAATTCTCCAGATGCTGTGTATGCTTTTTCAGATCTCAAATTTCTCTCACGAGTGTCATTCGCGCCTGCTGTTCTCATGTATATCCATTAAAGGCTGCTGTTGACTAACTGACTGACTGACCAACTGAATGATCCCCTCACCCGCCCCATTCCCTAAACCCAACCAAGGCCCTGTTTACACTGTCATGTCTTGATGCCCAATTTCGATTTGTTGCCTATATCTGATTTTGTTTGCCTGTCCGTTTACATGTTTTTTTATTTGTGACCCATATCCGATTAATGTGTTTCCACTTGCCATACAATTTACGATGTTGCGCATGCGTAATGGCAGGTTCTAGCATCTGCGCCACACTAGCCACGATGGAAGAAATTGTCTTGCTTTTAGCTCTACGAAATATGTGAAGTTCATCCAACTTTAAAACAATTTTGAGGTGGAGGAAGAGGGAAAGGGCCGTCATGGCAGCTTGCGCCTATGGTTTATATATGATGTCCTCCACCATTCAGAGAAGTTCGTGGGTACGAGAGAGATCTCAGGTCTGGTGGGAGCAAATTGTGGCGACTGACCACTTTCCTCCTCCATGTTTCCTCTGTTGTTGTTTTTTTACCACGTCGGCGTCTCCACACACCTTCCTTCTTCATCATTAAATTGTGGAGAAGTACCACAGTGTCGCAAGTTTAATGACGTACAAAATGGAATGCCTCAATAAATCCGATCTGCTCGTTTACATGATAGTCGCATTGTCACGTATCCGATTTATTTCCACATATGGAGGAGGCCAGAAACTGATGTCTGAATATCCGAATGCATGCGTTATTTTCGTGTTTACACCGAACAGATCCTATCTGTGTCACATAGAGCCATAAAATCGAAATTGGGTAACATTTAACTGGCAGTGTAAACGGGGCCCAATAGTATTTTAAAAAGCACAGATTGACCAGCTCCCACCCCCTTCTCAACCGCAGTGTTTTCAAAAGCAATCCATAAAAAGAAAAGCCCCCTGATTTTTCAGATTTTACTATATTCTCACCCTGTTATTTACTTGTTTATTTTATTTTTTTTGGCTTTTGTCTTACCTGCTTTCTGGAACCGTTCTTCACCAGACTCAAACCCTCTCGTCGCGGTTAACTCCACTCTGGATCTTAAGTTCGCCGGCGTATGTTTTGAGCTACCGCACTGGTAACAGCGTAAAAGCTGTCCACATGCAAGTAAGCAGTCAGCTGGTAAGCGAAAAAAGTAACGGCATCATACTGCCCTATAGTGTTTGTTTTAAAGATGAAATGCAGCCATACGTAGCTCTGGCTACCTAATTTGTGATCTCCAGAAAGGTATATAGTGCTACATTTTCAGAATGAGTCCATGTTGTAATTAGAATATAGAGGAGCTGAACTTGACTTGCCTTATGACACAATCAGAATTATACAGAAGATTTGATACAGCCCTCACTCCATGTGTTTTATACAATTGTCCAGTTCCATCTTTAATTGGATGCATAGTAGCATTTTGTCATCTATGATTCAATGACCTTGTTGTTGCTTGTTTTTTCCACTAATGGAACTGCAATATTGGCCATGAATGGGCTTAATAGGCACTCCTACAGAATGGTATTTCATTTTCGTTCATACTTTATATTTTGATGACACGACCGTGCTGTTTAATCATCATCTTCCAAAGGCCAAGTCCATATTAATCCAAACCCATTTACCTGTCCATTAACATGTAGTTTCAGTCAATACCTTAGTGGCATGCTTTACACCTTCTGTTTCTATTCTTGGTGTGAATAGTACAATGCCGTGTGAGTGCGCAGAGTATGTCGTCTCACATCAAAGCATATCATTCATTCATTCCCTCCCTCCCGCTGCTGATAATGACAAAAGGAAAAGGCCATGTTTGTTCCTGCTCTTATCCAGTCCGTTTGAAATCAGTCGGGGGGTCTTTGGGTATGATGTAAAAAGGCATGGAGTCATTACGTGAGGATCTAGTTGACAGGCGACTGCACACCAGTGCTTGAAATCGTTCCCGGAAGCGGCTGGAAAGCAGGTTGTAGATTATGGGGTTTACTGCTGAACTTAGGTAGAAGAGCACGCCGGAGATTATGTGCACATATTCGAAGATGTTATGCATGTGGTCTGTCCAACTGGTGATGAAGCTCCATAAGAGCCGGTCAATGTGGAACGGAGCCCAGCAGATGGCAAACACTAATACCACCACAACTATAGAGAGAGAAAGAGAGAGAAATCAAGTAAATCAATGTTACAATCAGCTGTGGAAGTGAGCATTCACTGGTATTTCTTTGGAATACTTGATTTTGATTGGTTGGTTGCTGTCAGATTTATGTTTAAGCTAGAAGCAGCGTCTCACTTTAAACCATACTCTTTTTTTTAGATAGATGCATTTATTGTAAAGAATTTCTTGAGAAAAGTAGTTATATTTGATAGGTTGTGTTGCTGTGGAATCCATAATGATCTTCTCAAAAAGTTCCAGGTATCATAACAGCTTTGAGTCAATAGAGCGAGAGACAATACACTTATTTCACGCTGCCGCCTTTTTAATAAACGAAAGTGAGGCTGCGGTGGGAAGATACCCAGAAGTATAGGATCAGCACTGTAAACAGTGCAACAACATGCTGTGGACTACAAACCTCCAGCTGTTGCCGTGATTTCAAAGTGCAGATATGGTGTAAACATCACTTTAATATTATTCAGTTAAGTTTAATTTAAACAATTAAAAGCATATTAGGCATCAAACTAAATCACAATCTCTTTAAGAGTAATACGCTTAAGTGTCCTCCTAGGCTTTAGTTCATGGTACTAGGTAAACACCATAGGGATGCTTCCTTGCTTCAGCCTATGTAACCCGGTGAGCGATAAAACAATGCAGTCCCCTGTAGCACACCCTCATGTTAACTGTAATAGTGTTGTCCCGGTACTGAAATTTTAAAAACGTCCATTTCCCCCTAACATTTAAGCGCTATAGTGCCATAGTATTCACAAGTGCTCAACAGAAATGACTGTGGTTGGCCATGAAATTCATCAGTTCACCGCTCTCCACTGAGTGCAAACGCAGATACACAGACACTGGAGCATCTGAATCATCGGCGGATCGCTCATCTGTATTTGCACTTGGTAAACATCGGTGAAGTGCAGTGAACTGATGACCTTCACAGCCAATCACAGTCATTTCTGTTGAACACTGGTGAATACTATGGCAAATCAGCAGTGTTTAAGAAAGCGCTCAACAGTGCTTAAATGTTAGCAGGAAATTTAAGTTTTATTTTTTATTTCAGTACAGAAATTCAGTATCGTGTCAAAGAATCAGTTAATTAACTTGAGTTTGATAAATGGCATCTAAAACATGTGTTTTTGGAAAAGGTAGCGTTAGGTAACTAGTGCCACTTCCCTTAACTTAGCTGAAAATAAGGTCTGATATCCCTTTTATTTTCACTATCCATTCAGAACGGACTTTTGGGTCACTCGGAAAGTGGTGAAATTATAAATTTGTGTCACTTTCTCTTCACTGATAAGATACACAGCCAGGTACACAGACGCCGACACCGTTCCTGTGTGACTCCAGGCAATACTTCAGGGTTTCTTCCCACCGCAGCCTCGCTTTCACCTTTAAAATGGTGGCCGCATGAAATCAGTCTATGGTCTGCAAGAATTTTCACCATCACCTCTGATCTGGACTGTTTGCAGATCATCCTTTATAGCCTTTTCCTTATAAGTTTTCATGTGACCAAACCAGTGGTACACTCAAAAAATTTGCTGTTTGTTCAAACTACTTATTTAAATTGAGCTGAAACAACACAATTCTTGAGTTTCTTGGGGAAAACTTAATTGATTTATGTTGAATTCACTTAAATTTGTAAAAACTAATAAGATAACCTAATTCCTTCATGCTGTCCTAACTCAAATCGATTGTGCGGAACCCAGCATTTTTGTACCCCAACTCTCTAAAGCTGCGATCACGCTGCACTTTTCGCCCCATAGACTTCCATTCATACGCATGCAAATGCTGCAGACCAGAAAAGCTTGTGTGAAATGTTTAACATATCGATGCATTGCAAAGTTCAAGCTTGGTGAACTCTGACCTGCGAAATTGCATCACGTGATTGCATGAGACCAATAGAAGATGAAAACATGACCTCTGTGTACAGAAAATTAAAATATGTCTATATTTTAATGTCTAATCATCTTGTTTAACCCGACCCCATTTTTGCAGCACCGTACGACAGATTTCGCCAGCTCAAACTCTAGTGTGACCACTGCCTTATTTAGCCTTTTTTCTTGGACCTTTTCCAAACACCTGCATCCATTATCTATTGAGTCATCCCAACCTCTTATTATATTGGTGGGGTACAGCTAACTCATATGCTTTGATCCTTTATGTCAGATGCAGGTGTTAGCTCATCTTAACCCTCTCATTATCCTTCGTTCAACTACTGGTGTTTTGCATCTCTTATATAATTACATTGTCATTTTGAAAAGCACTTTTAGATAGCCATAATACATTAAACAATATTGATCGTTGATGTATTACAGCAGAATATTAATTGTTAAACCAATTGATTTATTGACTAACTGATACTGTACCTAGTAACTGAAATTGATTTAAAAGATGTTCATACCTGGCAAGTTTTTTTTATTGAGATTGTTCTGTTAGCGTGGGAATAAAGCCTGCCTCACATTGTGCAATTTTGAATTGTCTTATATGATTGTAGCTTGTACGAACATGATTCACATGTCACACTGTAAGACGCCAATTGTCATGAAGTCAGATTGAATGACAATGGACGCTCTTCACAAGACTGTTATGACGTGTTTAACGGTCATCATTATCCTAAATCCTTGAAAGTTTTAATTATTTAGATTTTAAAGGGCCACGAAACCCCCTTGTCTCAGCAGGGTGTTTTCACACCTCTAGTTTGGAAAAAATCCGGAAAGTGGGCGTGTCAAGCTCTGTTTAGGTGGGAGGGAAAGATGGAAGGATTTGCAAATATGAGAGTTTCCGTTTGGGCACGCAGACGCAGGGGAGAAAGACAGTGACTGTGTTTACATGGATATCAGTAATCAAATTACTTGCCAAATTATTAATTTGTCGACTTTAACTGCAGTTTGTCACTTTCACTTTTTATTCAGGAACATTTCCTGCATGTCGCCCGTGACAAACGAGATATTGAAAGCGAGGAACTGCTGGAGAGTGGAGTTTAAATATAATGTTTGATACTGCACGGCGAATGGGAGAAAAAAAATCCTCCGCATATCTCGGAAACTTAGATGCACTCGGTAGGTAGCGTCAGAAAGCCGTGTGTGTATAGACTATCCTGTCACAAAATGCGGCGAAAATCCTGCACGATGGGAATAGTTTGATTGCTGTGTTTACATGTTTACATGAGAGAGCAGCATTTACAGCATTTACTGAAAGAGCACTGCTGACGATACGAAGTAACTTTGCCATCCGGGTTAAACAAAGGGCACTGCTCTCACACACACTTACCAAATCTGTAGAGACAGGACAAGCAAACTGGAACTGTGTCTTTTTTTAAAAGGAGACGAGCGGCAAATCCGGATTTCATCATTTCCAGATGCGAAAAGCTCTCGGGTAAAAAATGTTCCTTACAAACGCATTTCTGTCGCGTGCACTGTAATCCACATGTGAGTCCAGCTGCGCTTTCATAGCGGGAAAATGAAAACAAAACCTTCGTTGCAGCACATTAATAAATGCAACACTGACGACTCGTGTCTCCAAATTCTTGTTCTTTCACTTGTTTTGGCAACACAACGTGGCGTCTCTCTGTCGTCTGAACACTGTAACAGGTAAAACAGTCTCCGAAGCTACCATGCATATTAATGAAGTTGCACCGCATACACAACAGAGCGCGCTGATTGCTTTGAACAAAGTCTTTCTCATGAATTTATGCAGCACACTCAGAGATGTCACGATGTACTCGCAGGTACAGACCTCCACTCTCCACACTGGATTTACACACAAGTATCTAATGACCGTGACGCAGCTTCAAAAATTAGTTTCAAACTGGAAGAACAAATTTGCTCAAAAAACCGCAAAAACAATCAATTTTCACTTCTTAGTGAAATATATGTGTCCTAATAGTGTTTATAACAGCGTGGGACACATATATGACTGTCAACAGCTCAAAAAATGTGTTTTGGTGTTTCGTGACCCTTTAAAAAAAAGCATATGAACATTTATATGCATTTATGAATGTATTGAATCATCTTTGCGTCAAATTACAAAAGTGAATGATCATCAGTCTCACACAATTTTTTTCCTTTTTCTGAAAATCTTGATACCACCATCGCAGAGTTTTTCTTTTATTATTTCAACAAATAGGATTGTAAAAAATATTATTTGTTGTACTCTCTCATTCACTGCACTCTAATTTTACCCAACCATGATGCCTTCCGCTACTGAAAAACCTGGAAATGTGTAAAGGGTTTATTAAGACATATAAAATACAAACACACGCAAGAAGAATCATCTGGAGAGATCATCAATCCACGACACATTCGATAACCCACCTTCTGAAGTGATCCATCAGAGCAAGCGTAATCAATATAGCATACATTTTACTCATTAAACAAACGGTTTTAGAATTTTCCTAAACTGGTTGAAGTCCCTAACCTGATTTTATCAAGTGGGACATATTCCTGGATCAATGTTGATGCTGGAACATTTACATTTAGTTATTTAGCAGACGCTTTTGTCCAAAGCGACTTACAATTGAGGAGGTATTCAGCAATTAAGCAAGAAGAGGCAATATATACAAGTGCTAGTTATTCAACTTTTTTGTGCTCAGAGAATTTAGTGCTGGAGTAGAGAGAGAGAAGGAGAGAGAAAGCACTTCATTTTGGTATTATTCGCTAGGGTTCAGGTGTTCTCAGAAGAGATGGGCCTTTATTTGTCGTTTGAAGGATACCAGTGTCCGAGTCAGAATGGGAAGATCATTCCACCAGCGAGGAACATTGAATGAAAAGATTTTGGAAAGTGACTTACTTTCCAATTGGAAATTCAAGAGTTTAGCTGATGATTGATAATAAAAGCTTGTTTGGCATGCTGTCCCAGGAGAGAGCCCTGAGCTTGTAAGATCCTCGAGCCCTGGGCTCCCTCCCATTTGCAGGGCGAGAGAGGAGTTTAGGCTCAGGTAGATCTCGATAAACTCCCCCGGCTTATTCTGGCTGAATGATGGTAATGGATGACTGAGGAGAGAAGTGTTTTCTTAGCTTGACTATGTGTTAATTTTGTGTGCTCAATTTACTTAGGGTGCGTGTTATTTGGACTGTGGGAGGAAATCGGGGAACCCGGGGAAAACCCACACGAGCACGGGGAGAACAAGCAAAACTCCACACAGAAATGTCTTCTGGTTTAGTAGGGATTTAAACCAGTGGCATTCTTGCTGTGAGAGCGCCATGTCGCCCGTCTAAAAAGGAGGGGAAATAGAGGTGGGGGGGGGTCTTCAAGACGAAGATATTGAGATAAGAAAACTCTGGTTATTTATAGTGAGTAAGGAGTCGTCTGATTGGATAATCGATCATGGGATAATGCTGGAACAGCTGAGAACAATCATAAGCACATGATCCTCTCGAAATTTGTTTACACATAAACTTCACGTAATCACCAATTTCCAACTTACTTTCCAATTGTTGTTCCAATTGAATCAGAATTAAGGGATACAATTACTGTTTACCTTTATGTTAAGTTTAGGCTTACGGTTAGGTTTATGCACTTTCTACATTATTGTCATCCAACTATTATTCCTGATTTGAGGAATAATTTACAGTTATGGTTGGGTTTAGGAGGTAAAAAATGATGGTAAAAAATGATGTTCCAGGATCAACATACTGTAGATGTTAATCCAGGATCGCATCATATTTGGCAAATTCATGGCATGCGGTTGAAGTTGTAACATTCCTGTTCTTGGTTCTTGGTTTGACTTTCGTGTCTGAAAACATCTGATAAGCTTGTTTATTTATTTGATCCACTCCACAAAACATGAGAGAATGCAACTCGCTATGATGTGGATTCCCTGTTTAACAAAATGTCCAAAAATAGCATCCACTCCTTACCTAGTGTGCTAACATCAGGTTTCCTAGGTGAATGTAGGGATGGAAGTCACGTGATATACTTCCCTAGAAACTGCTTCCCTGGCCGGCAACCACAAATAGCCCAGATTTCTATTCAGGGTTACAAAGTATAAAATCAATAGAAAATAAAGCAAAAATGAACTAACCCACTGGGTAATTCAGAATTACAACAAACAAACAAAAGAAGGAAAGGAGTAATAAATTACAAAGCAGGCCACTATATGTGCCTGCATCAAAGACTTTCTCCCCTTATCTGGGGCTTCCGATTGGTATTCACTATTAAAGGTTCGAGAAACTCTGCAGTACTTTTTTTGAGATTTGAACAAATTTGTGTGTGTTAAGCATCAGTTAAGACAATGTTAGCACCTGTCAGCTATAATTGTGGATAAATTTGAGCTTTGGTCAATTTATTTCATCTTCCAAGTTTAAAGTCAATATTAGGGCGAGATCAAAATCTGTGACGTAGCGCCGATCTGCCTGTCCAGTGATGGTTGTGTCATTGTCGGTTTCTCATTAATAATAATAATTCCTTACATTTATATAGTGCTTTTCTGGACACTCAAATCGCTTTGCACATTTTTGGGGAGAACATCCTCATCCACCACCAGTGTGCAACATCCACCTAGATGACATGACGCACCAGACCGCACACCACACACCAGCTGATGGTGGAGAGGAGACAGAGTGATGAAGTCAATTATGATATGAGCATGGTTAGGAGGCCATGATGGACAGAGGCCAGTGGGCAAATTTGGCCAGGATGCCGGGGTTAAACCCCTATTCTTTTTCAAAGGACACCCTTGGATTTTTTACGACCACAGAGAGTCAGGACCTCGGTTTAACGTCTCATCCTAAAGACGGTGCTCACTGAGTCCCCATCAATATACTGGGGCGTTAGGACCTACACAGACTGCAGGTTGAGTGCCTCCTGCTGGCCTCACTAACATCACTTCTGGCAGCAACCTTGCTTTCCCATGTGGTCTCCCATCCAGGTACTGACCGGATGCAGCCCTGCTTGGCTTCAGAGAGCAACCATGTGAGAGTTGCAGAGTGCTAGCTGCCGGCATTATTATTCATAGCTAAGTTTTCTTATCCTATGAGAACCCTGCTTCTTAATTATTCATGACAGCACGTGCTTTCCGAAGGCAAGGCAGACCTGCCAAATTGTGTTACCACATCTGCGCATGGCACGCAGTATTTAGCCGTTCATGAAAGCTTGCATGTATCATCCACTTGGATGATGCGCTGGCAGCCACAGGACAATGGCGCCAGTGCACACACCAGCTATAGGGGAGTGGAAAGATAGTCAAAGAGCCATTTCATTGGATGTAGAGCCAATGATGACAGACAGTCATGCCAGCCTATAGCAACATCCTATTGAATGAAAATGGATAAAGTTTCTATTGATTTATGATTTATAGTTCTATGTTTGAGTAAAACATGATTGTTGTTTCCTCCAGGTGCTCCGGTTTCCCCCACAAGTCCAAAGACATGCGCTATAGGTGAATTGGGTAAGCTAAAATGTCTGTAGTGTATGTGTGTGAATGAGTGTTTATGGGTGTTTCCCAGTACTGGGTGGCAGCTGGAAGGGCATCCACTGTGTAAAACATATGCTGGATAAGTTGGCAGTTCATTCCGCTGTGGCAACCCCTGATTAATAAAGGGACTAAGGCAAAAAGGAAAAAAAATGAATAAATGGTTAACAAAACAAACTTTTTTTTAGTGGATTATTATCTTGTACCGATTAATTGTTCACCTAAAATTAATAAACATAGTAAATTTTGATTTCACACAGACTTTAAGGTCTGGCCTGCATGCTTATTTTGTAATTATCATAATCATTTTCATATCAGTCACAATATATGAGATTGGGTTGAGAAAATCACCTCGGAGGATGGACAGCTTTTGCCATGGCTTTATACATTCTAACTGACTATTCCATGGCTTGTTTGATTCACAGAGTGGATTAATAGCATTCAATACCATTTTAATGTCAGCTAATTTTTGCAAAGAAGCAATCTGCACAAGGGACAGTAGCAATGAAACATTATCTGAAGTTTTGGTCAGGAAGAGGTTTACATTTTTATTCGATCGTTAAATCTGTTCATAAAAAAGGACTACTTAACCAGTCATGAACTATTTATAACATGGGCTAAATGAAACGTATTCATGATATTGATAAAAGTGCATCAAAGAATGAATGGAGCACGGTACATTTCATTTCCAGCATTTCTAACCTCAGCCTATTGTCAGTGACTGAAACCATCAAACTGACATCAACAGAAGGACCGTCATTCCAAACTCTGAAGCAACTTATCAGATTTTGATTGAAGATTAACAAAATAAACTCTTTATTTTTCAGAGGATTAACTTGCACCGATTAATTGTTCATTTCAGTCACATTATATGAGATTGGGTTGTGAAAATCACTTATTAGTGGACAGCTTTAGCCATGGCTTTATACATTCTAACAAACTATTTCATGGCTTGTCTGGTTCACAGAGTGGGTTAATTGCATTCAATACCATTCTGATGTCTGTTTTTCACAGGACAAATTCTTTCAAAGAAGCAAACTGTAAAAATGACCTTATAGCCATGAAACATTATCTGACGTTTTGGTTGGGAAGAGGTTTAGATTTTCAACCAATCATTAAATCTATTCATAAAAAGGACTACTTAACCAGCCATGAACTATTTATAACATGGGCTAAATGAAACGTATTCATGATACTGATAAAAGTGCATCAAAGACTGAATGGAGCACTTCCGGTACATTTCATTTCCAGCATGTCTGACCTCCGCCTATTGTTGGTGACATTAAAACAGTAGGAATTGTTAGGTTGCAATCTATCAGTAAAACAGTGAGTCATGCTGGCTGTGATTCAGAGAACACAGCAGGTCTTCTGATTTTTACATTTCTATCAGTACAAAGGAGAGATTTTCACTTTTACAAGAGACACATTTTTGTTAAATCAAGATGCGAGCTTTAAAATCAAGAGGCAATTTCCTTTTTGAGATTAAAAGCAATGCTTAAGCATCTCTCTCATGAGCTTACACTTGAGTCTCTAATTGAATAGCTTTAATGGTGAGTAATTTGTGCTATAGTGCACTTTGCAACTGTGTGCACGCATGCTCTATCAAAGCAGATGAAAGTGTCTTGCTTCAAGGTCCTATTCATTATGATGGCCATGGTGACGATAACACCTGCCAAAAACTGAAAGATGCTCTTGGAACAGCACCATCGCTGTTAGGGGAAGGCGTAGAGAAGATGTGAAACGTTGTGTGTGTATGGTTTTAAGTAAGTATTTGGCTAGAGATTTCACTGCTCCAATATGAACATCATCCAGATGGATGTTTTTCAGAAGTAATGCTCAGCATGCTTTACATTGGGATATGGAATTGCTGTGTCAGTGGATTAAGGATGTTGATAATTTGGATTTTCCATAATTATGTGAAAAATAAACAAAGGGAATTAAGTATGTACATCCTAAATAGATATTTTGCAGCTTGCATATTTGTATGGCCTTAGTCCAGAACAAGCTTTTCCCCTATGGTTCTACTCTATTTCAAGCAGGATTTCAGTGATTCTAATGCACCTTGTGAGATCAGGGAGTGAGGTTTACCTGCATCTCTCTCATTAGCTGCCCTCTGCTACACAAACATCAGTACGTGACAACAGGGGAATGAGAATGTGTTGAAAAAAACCCAATAGGTTACACTTTAATTTGATGTTCACCTTTAGACATTGTGTTGACTCTAACTTTGCAACTAACTCTTATTTTTAGAGAGAGAAAGATTAGATGTGCTTCTAAATATATATAATTGAGCATTAAAGTGCCAGTGCAATCAAAATTAAAGTCAGCTCAATCACTCTGACTGGCAGAGATGTGATATATAAATGCTGTTTTTAAAAAAGGGGGAGCAGCTTCAGTTGAAATTAAGTCAAAGATTAAACAAAACAAACTGTAGAAAATGCTGGGTTCCACACAATTGATTTGTGTTGGGGAAACTTCAAGGAATTAAGTGACTTAACTTATTAGCTTTTACTAATTTTAGTTCATTTATGCATTTTC
Source organism: Danio kyathit (assembly GCA_903798195.1). Lineage (NCBI taxonomy): Eukaryota > Metazoa > Chordata > Actinopteri > Cypriniformes > Danionidae > Danio > Danio kyathit. The sequence continues at coordinate 32,105,121 of LR812529.1, read as the reverse complement.
ATTTCGGCTTAGTCCCTTTATTAATCTGGGGTCGCCACAGCGGAATGAACCGCCAACTTATCCAGCACATGTTTTTACGCAGCGGACGCCCTTCCAGCTGCAACCCATCACTGGGAAACACCCATACACACTCACTCATTCACACACATATACTACGGACAATTTTTAGCCTACCCAATTCAAATTTTAGTTGTTTAAACATAAAATAATTAACTTGTCCCTCAAATAAACTCAAGAATTGTGTTGTTTCAGCTCATTTTAAATAAGGTTATTGAACAAACAGCAAATGTCACTTTTTGAGGGCAGCAAATTTACTTTTGTGAAGTTTATTTATAAACTAATTTCGAGAGGAGCAGGTGCTTATGATTGAACACAGCTGGTCATGCAATTCATGATTCACCAATCAGACGATTCCTAAGTCACTATAAATACCCTAAGTTCCATATCACAGCTATCTTCATTTTGAAGAATCCCCCCTTCCACCCCTACTCCTCCTCCTTTTCTAGATGGGTGGCACGGTGGCCCAGTGGTTAGCACTGTTGCCTCACAGCAAGAACATCACTGGTTCTAGTCCTTACAAAGCCAGCTGTCATTTCTGTGAAGTTTACACGTTCTCCCCGTGCTCACGTAGGTTTCCCCAGGTCCCCCGGTTTCCTCCCACCCCAACCCTAAACCCCTGAGCATGCTTACGTCATCGATGATGCGCTGTTCAGTTTAAGAAGTGCTCTCGCAAAAAAAAAAAAAAAAAGAAGCGCATTTTGCGTGAAAGTGCATTTTAATATCCGAGAGTGTGTTCTAATTCTACTGGTTGCGCTAACTGTACCGTGTGCAATACTGCCATCAAATGGCGTTCACTTGTATTACATCATTAATTTACTAGTTCTGAAACCAAACCATTACTCAGAAGCAGCATTTTAAAATCTCCCTCGCGGGCCGGTTGAAAGTGTTCAGCTGGCCGCATATGGCCCGCGGGCCGTAGTTTGCCCACCTCTGACCTAAACCCAACCTGCTTGTGGTTTCAGTCCCTCCCACTTGGAGGTTACCCAACCTACTTGCGGTGTAAATCCCTCCCACTTGGAGGTCTCCGGCCTGCAGCGATACCTACTTGAATCAAACACACCTGAATGAACTCATCAGAGCATAAGAAGAGACTCCAAAACCTGAAGTTAATGGTTGAGAAAAGGGAGAACTCCAAAATATGTACAGTACTATTGGTTTGCCTTCAAGAACAGGGTGGGGAAACACTGGTTTAAGGACCACATGATGATTGTTGGTGAAAATCCTAACAATTGCAATAGGGTTTGAGTTCTACACACTTGAATACTACTGAAATATCATTACAAATTCACTGTACTAACATCAGGCCATCACTTACAGTGCATCTTGGTGACCTGCCTCCTCCGTCTGCTGTCCAGATGGATTTTCCAGCTGTCGTTGCTGTGATTGCTTCCCAGCTTGTCCTTCCTCTGCTTCTGCCCTCTGCTCAGCGTCAGGCCGATCATCAGATACAGCACGCTGATCATCATCATGGGCACAAAGTAGAAGAGTACAGTCGTGATCTGGATCACCAAGTTGTACATCCATTTGGGCTTGAGCAGGTTGCAGGTCGCCGATTCCTGAACTCTCTCCGGCAGATACTGGTACTGCAGGCCGTGAAGCGAGGTGTTCGGGACAGCGCAGAGCAGAGACATAGCCCAAACCCCAGCGATGACCCTTCGAGCGTGCTTGTTGGTGATGGCGTAACGGGTTTTGAGCGGGTGAATCACAGCTATGTATCGCTCCACACTTAGCACTGTGACGTTTAGAACGGAAGCAAAGCAAACTGTCTCGAACAAGAAGATTTTAAAGCAGCAGATGCTCTCGCCAAAGGGGAAAGGGTAGTTCTGCCAAAGTTCATAGATTTCCAGAGGCATCCCGAAGATTAGCACTAGAAGATCGGAGATGGCCAGGCTAAAAAGATACAAGTTGGTGGGAGTTTGCATTTTTCGATCTTTAGTAATCACAGCACAGGTCAGGAGGTTACCTAAGACCCCGGTCATGAAGATGAGGATGTAAGTACAGGTTACCGGGAAGAAGAACGGAGATCGTCTTGGGCCCAGAAGCTTAAACAGAACTTCGTCCATGGTCTGAAGGTAACAGTGTCCACTTTCATTTCCGGTGAAGTTAAATATAGTGCTGTTGCAGAACTCGTAATCCTGGTCTGATCCATTCACAGACTCGCAAAGGCAGATCAGGGCCATCATGGGAATGCAAGGGTGATTAAATGAGGTTAAATGAGCCGGTCTTGAATCAGCACGGAAACTGCTACCTCCTGCATTGTTTCTTCTGCATGATGGAAGACCTGTGTCAAACAGATTAGTACAGGGAAGTACAGGCTGTAAGTACAGACATGAAGGGTATACTGCAGTGGGGGTATAGCAGACAGAAGTTCAATCTCCTTTTATACAGTTTACCATGATTTTATCATCAGTTCTGAATATATTCTATAGATCTATATATTAATATGTATAATTAAATGTTTTCTAGGGTGACATGGTGGCTCAGTGGTTAGAACTATCACCTCACAGCAAGAAGATCGCTGGTTCAAGTCCCAGCTGGGTCAACTGGCATTTTTGTGTGGAGTTTGAATGTTCTCCCTGTGTTTGGGTGGGTTTCTTCTGGGTGCTCTGGTTTTCCCCACAGACAAAAGACATGCGCTAAAGGTGAATTGAATAAACTAAATTGGCCCTTAGTGTATGTGTGTGAATGAGTGTGTATGGATGTTTCACAGTACTGGGTTGCAGCTGGAAGGGCATCCGCTGTGTAAAACAAATGCTGGATAAGTACAGTACAGTACGTACAGTTTCTCTGGATTTAAGATTTAGTTATGTTTTTAAGTAAAACGTAATTCTTTTTATTCTGTTAACTAACAATGCTGGGTTGTTTTATTCCAATGTTGGGTCAAATACGGACAAACCAAACTGCTAGTTTAAAAGTTAATTTAAATTTAATTGAGAAAAATTAACCCAATGTTGAATATGTCCATATTTGATCTAATGATGGAGTAATGATGGAGTGTACTGATGACATTTCAAACATTTTCAAACATGTTTACATTAAACTTCAGAGGAATTAAATCAAGATTCTCAATCAAAACAGATTAAACCAAGTGTTATTTAAACGGAGTCAAAGAAAAGGCACTGTATTAGAACTAACCAACTCTCTTTTTTTTATTTATTTATTTATTTATTTTTTTTCGGGGGGTTATGCTGGATGTCATCTGCTCTCAACCTGATTAAACTGGTTAGTGAAAGATGACAGCTGTTTCATTAACCAGCCTATAGTGTTCTCTTCTAGCTACTACAACCACACAGTGTCTGCCTAGTCATATCCATCATCTACATTTGCTGATAAAATTCAAACTAGCTGCTGACTAGCCTGGACCTAAAAGACCATGTCAAAACAGCTGTCATCTGAAAGGGAACATATGTTATTATAACTCTAACCTTATCAGATGGCTAACATAACCCAAGGTATCATAATCCATTAGAAGAGTTTTAAAAATGACCCACTTTGTCTGACCAATTTCCCAATATTTAAGAGGTCCTAATACTCATTTGTCTCTCTTTACCTGATGTACCACATCTACTGGACTCAATCTGAATCTAATCAATCTCAATCTGAAACGCTTACTGTACAGTGGATCGCCACGAGCCAGTAAATACATACCCCCTACAGTATAACCTTCATTTGCTATTAATAATAAAACAAAAAACAACTTGATCATTCGAAACAAATATCACGACACATTATAAAGCATATAAATTCAATTTTAAAAATTCAGGCGATATAACCATAGTAACCAAGAACAAAAAAACATTAAACATTAAATACATATACAGTACAGTACGTAAGCCTTTAAAAACATTTCTATATTTAATTTTTATATATTAATTTCGATGTGTATTTTGGATATATTAGCCACACAGACGACTGAATGTGAGTTTACAAATCTAGCATAAATAAACGATTCATGATTCAATAAATAAATTAAGCATTTCGTGTTGTAAAGTTCGGAAAATGCAAAAAGACACGCACCTTTCCAGCATCTTCAGTGCACGCGCGCCGCATCCAGACTTGTGTCTAACTTCATGATGACCACAGGACACGCAAATATGTTAAAATAATCGATTTAAGCAATCACTATTTGCAAAACTAAGATCGTGCAGCGATAACAGGTGCTTCTAGAGCCTGTGCCTTCACTGAGTTGCTCGGATGATGGGTCTTTGCGGTAAGACGCACCCAAACATCCATTGAGATGATGACAGACTGAGGGCTTTCATCCTCCTCACTGTTCGCTTCTCGTGGGTTTCACCGGCAAATCAAACGGCTTTTGCCTTTGATTGTTTATGCGTGCGTTGTTTTCAAGTGGATTCAGTGCAGGCTGGAAGGAGGCAATTGATGATGGATAGGTGCGCGCGCGTGTCCGTGTCCATCCTCAGTCTTTCTCGTTCAGTAGTAGAGGGGTGTAACAGGTTGAGCTTCAACGCGTTGTCTCAAATGGTGATATATTTTGGTCCAAATAAAGTTGGGAATTTATAGATTATAAACTGTGCAAATTAAATTTAAGGAGAAAGAGTGCTCTTGTTGTAACATTGATTAAAAACTTGAACTGAAACTATTGGAACGATTATCTCTCTGGATAAATGCAGCATATTACAATGCTTTCTGAATTATTATGTGATACTGGCGAAACTGAACTGAAAATACATCATCATGCAATAATACATTTAAAATTTAGCATAATTATATTTAGGTGTTAAGTAATCAGGACACATTCTTCATTCATTCATTTTCTTTTCGGCTTAGTCCCTTTATTAATCTGAGGTCGCCACAGTGGAATGAACCGACAATTTATCCAGCATATGTTTTACGCAGCAGATGCCCTTCCAGCTGCAACCCATTACTGGGAAACATCCATATACACATTCACACACACTCATACACTACGGACAATTTAGCCTACCCAATTCACCTGTACCGCATGTCTTTGGACTGTGGGGGAAACCGGAGCACCCGGAGGAAACCCACGCGAACACTGGAAGAACATGCAAACTCCACACAGAAATGTCAACTGACCCAGCCGAGGCTTGAACCAGCGACCTTCTTGCTGTGAGGTGAACATGCTACCCACTCCGCCACCGCGTCGCCCAGGACACATTCTATTGCATGTAATTCCAATGTAAAAAAAAAAAAACTATACAGGTCATAATGTGTTATTTAATATTTACTGTTACAATGAATGATGGTAGAATGTTAATTTACTCTTATTTTAACATCAACATTTTACATAATTGTTCGTCACAAAACTTATTTTAAACAATTGATATTAAAGTATCCACTAATTTAAGTAACTACTGGCGTATTGCCTGCTTATTATAAAGAGATTGTATGATTACTTTTTCTTCATCCCAATTCTTACCCAATACCTAAACCAAAATACTATTGTAGTATCTATTAATAAGCAGCAAATTAATACTTTATATGACTAAAAGTCTTAGTTTGTTAATAGCAAGAACTGTATATCTTAAAGTGGACCTACTATGCAAAAATCACATTTATAAGGAGTTTACACACAGTTGTGTGCTAATAATGTGTGAATAAAGCCAGCCTCTAATGGTAAAAACTTTAATCATTCTATTTTTTATAATCACATGATAAAAACCGTCTGCAAAAACACTTTGATTGACATTCTCCCCTTAAACATGTCATCAGAGGGGTGAAGTGATCCCGCTCATAAGTGATGAATAACGATCTCAACTAGAAAACATTAGACCTGTTTTGAATCTGCAGCTATGCTGAAGCATCCTGCATCCAAAATCGCATACTTCCATATTATATAGTATGTTAGTATGTGAGCCGAGTATTATGTCAGATTTCATAGGCTGAAATAGCATACTTGCCTACTATATAATAGTAGGCAAGTATGAAACAGTATGCGAGCTGAGTAGAATGTCCAAATTCATAGAATTCGAAAAACAATATGCGAGAAGTACCCGGATTACCTACTACTTCCGGCGGGATTCTGAAGTGCGCATCCAATGGACACTACACTATTCTATGATGCCACACAAGAGGGTAGGTCACATGATCATGACAAAATGGTGGATGTAGTACATCCGAGTTCCATTCCCTGCTGAAAAATCCAGCTAAAACCAGACGAGCATCCTAGGCTGGTTTAAGCTGGATTTTTCAGCAGAGAATGGAACTCGGATGAACCAGCCTGGTTTTAGAGGGGTTTTGGTCATTTCCAGGCTGGTTTCCAGCCATTTCCAGCCTGGTCTTAGCTGGTCATGCTGGAAAATGACCAGCTAAAACCAGCTAAAACCATCTTGACCAGCCTGGTTTATACTGGGCATAGCTGGTTTTGGCTGGGCTCCCAGCTTGGCTAGGCTGGTCAAGCGGGTTTTAGCTGGTCATCTCCTAGCCTGACTAGCTAAGACCAGGCTGGAAATGGCTGGAAATCAGCCTGGAAATGGCCAAAATCCCTCTAAAACCAGGCTGGTCGACCAGCTAAAACCAGCCAAGCATCCTAGGCTGGTTTAAGCTGGATTTTTCAGCAGGGTTCATACTACTCAAATTCATAGTGTATAAAATGTACTTTCAGTCCAGTAGTAAATACAAATTCAAATGCAGTACCTAGTAGTAGGCCATTTCAGATGCAGCCATAGTATTCAAACAACAGTATGCAAGAAGTACCCAGAAGACATACTACTTCTGTCGAGATTCTGAAGTTTGCATCCAATGTACGCTACTCTATCCATAATGCTTCGCAAGAAAATTCATAACTGACATGGGTAGGTGATGACAAAATGGCAGCTGTAGTACATCCGAGTTCAACTCATACTTCTCTCATTCATACTATAATGTATTTTTCTAATGTTCATGTAGTAAATTTCGAATTCCAATATAGTATATACTCAAGTAGTAGGCGATTTTGGACACACCCATAGACATTTTTAGCTCCACCCTCTTTTGACAAGAGTACAATATCAGTTGAATTTAAAGCGACAGTCACCAAAACAGCAATTTGGGTCACAGCCTAAAAGGGGCAGTTTCAAAGAGTTATAAAACATATTTGTGTGGCATTTTGAGCTGAAACTTCACATACACAATCTAGGGACATCACATTTTTATAAAAAAAAAATGTATAATAGGTCCCCTTTAAAATAAAGTGTGAAGTCCTGTCATATTTTAAATGAATTTAACATAAAATGAAGACGACAAACTTACAGTAAGTCAGGCCCTGTCACATTTTTTATAAGTGAAAATGTACTTTTCTGGTAGAATGTCCCATATAGAATGCATAACTCTATATATGCATACAGTATAAAACTAATTTCCAGAGTCTCACTTCACTAATAAAAAATCCATCCTTTTAAATAGTTCAAAAAACCTTGATTCGCCATGATGAATTGCTTTCTCATTCCTCAGAAATGTTTTGTTAAAACTATTGGATGCTGTCTCTGTCTCTTTGATTTGCTTCTAGGCTCAAAACATTAAAGAGATTGGTTATGCGGCACAGTATGCAGTCAATTCAAAAACACCTTTGGGTCAAACTAATTCAGAACATTTTTATGCTTGGATTCCCTTCAGCTGTATTCATGCAGACGTTCTTCAAATTACAGTTCTGCATATTTCCTTTCTACATGTGAGTGGGTGAATAAGTTCAGACTATCATGTTGTTGTTTTGACCACACTAGCTTACACGTGCAGCTGTACAATAACAATAAACCACATCACGGAGGCGTAAAAGATTAAAGATCTTCAACAAGCCCTTTACAAGGAAGTCGATAAAATATCAATATGTGATATAATCACTTTGAATTGAAGGGCTCATGATTTCATTGACAACAATCTGTGTTCAGTTTTGTACAGCAAAACATTTTGTTGCTCAGCACATTTTTGCATATGTTAAAAATGTAGTTAAGCTAAATTAATATGCATTTAACTGCAATGCAACAGCAGGACCAATGGTAAATTGTACCAGGCTTGTCAAATACCAATGTGGCTACTTGAAGATTAATTACAATATAGGGAATGTCTAAGCAAAGATTTTTAATGCAATAATAGCTGAGAGAAAATTGAAACTCCATTCATTATAATGTGCTTTTTGTTTTACTCTGCGCACAGGTGCACTAACAAATCTGTCAAGTCTAATTTATTTGATAGATTCATTTATTAGATTACTGGTGCAATATGAGTGTCAACATTGAATCAACATCAATAATAGAAACTAATAAAATAAATTACTAATAAATTATACATACTAACTAACATATACAAAAATAAAACATAATTTTTTTTCAAGCATAATTTTCCTATTCAAAAGCATTAGATCCATAGAGAACATGAAGGTTACATAAGATAAGATTAGATAAGATAACCCATGCGCAACATGGTACGACGATACAGATTAAAGCCATTTCAGTGGCCAGCAATACATTTAATAGGCACCTAAATGACACGCTATCATTTTCAAATGGCATCTTTAAGACAAAGTTATTGTTTAGCAGATAGTTTTGTCCAAAAAGATTATTCCTTTTTTTTTTTTTACTGCAAGGGCAACACCTGCTTATAACCTTCTGTAGGGGCACGAATCTCTATTGTGAATGTTTCTAGGACAACCGACAAAACACACATAACCCAACAAAATCATAAATGAGAAGAATCTGAGAAGGCTGTGTGCTTTATCAGAATCAATTCTGCATGGATGGGTGGGCTGACATTGTGATAATGGGATTTATGTTATCAAAAGTGCTGACTTTTCATTTAATTTTATGTTATTTACTATTTATGGTTAAAATAAAAAAAAAATCTGTCACTTTAATTTTTTATATTTCACAATTCTTGCTTTTAATAAACCATCAACTATGACTTTTGCCTCAATCTTCTAATTTGCTGCATATTAATAGTTATTAAGCTTGCAAATAGATTAATTGTTTGGTAGGAATATAGATATAGAATATGATTTTGCAGGATATGTACTTTATAAGTACAAATAAACAGCCAACGTCTGTAATAAGCAGGTAAGAAGTTAGTTGCTAGTTAATAGTGAGAATTTATATACGTAAACTAAAGTGTTAAAATATCCAGTTAGAATATAAATAAATAATAGTTTTATTATTATCATTTTAATAACAGTTATGATATTATCTGCATAATATTTTACTTTAAGGAAAAATGTTCCTTTACAATCTGCAAAAATAAGCCTATAAAATATTACAGTAATATATTAGCCATAGGACATCACTACTCTCTCAATGCTCTGGTGTCTCCTTGGTCCACTAGGGTCACTGACTGTAGGCTTCTAAGGTACAATTGTCAACAAGGATTTTCAATCAGGTTCAGGTCAGGACTCTGAACCAGCCATTTCATTATTTCAATGTTTTCAGCTTCAATGCACTGCTTTACCTGTTTTGTTGTGTAAAAGTGTTCATTGTCCTAAAGGAAAACTGCTGGCTGATGAACGTAGGGAAAGAACTGAGTGTTAAACCAGTTACCCTTAGAGATTCTCTGCATTATCTTGTCCTCTCATTCATTTGTCTTTCATGGACGACCAGCATTTTGGGAAACTTGAATGAGAGTGTAACATTGTGAAGATGCAGTATTCTACAAATAAAATATTTGGAATGAATAGGTTCTCTTACTTTATCCTGCAAAGTGTTAGGATTCTGCCACCCTGCTCTTGTTCATTCTTGTATTGGTGGCAGAGACCAGACACTAGTCCTGTCATGTCTTGTATGTTGTGCTCGGCTTGAGTTTTCTCGGGTCGAGCACTCATTATCTGTCATTGTGTGTCTCTGTATGAGCGTTGTCGTGACCATGCTCGGGCCATGCGCACTCCCGCTTGATGCAAGCGCGCGAGGTCAGAGCATGCTCTAGATGTGCACTCTTGTCCTGGTGTGTTTGTTGTTTTGTTGGCGGCTTGGTGTTTTGTTCTGTGCACTCCAGTCTAGTCAGTTTCGGTTTCAGTTGGTGCTAGGATCGGAACATGCATGCCACATGTGTGAGCGCACAGTAAGGTGTTTTCATTTATCTTGCACTCGTGTCTTGCGTTCTGTTTGTGTTGTCTAAGCATGTGGCTCGGTGTTTACATTGTGGCCATGTGCTTTGCTTTTGTGCTTTGTGAACACGCGGTTAATGACTTCTCTCATTGGCTGCGTGTTCTAGTCTCGTTTTGTATGAGCACATGGCTTGCTTTGTTTCTTTGTGTCATGTGCTCTCCTGTCTATTGTCTAGTCCCACTCTCGTTGTTAACCCATTATTAGTTTATCCTGTTCACCTGTTTGTTAATTATTTCTTCCTTATATTCTCCTCATGTCTGCTGTCCTGTGCCAGTTTGTCGTCAATACTCCTCTGTGTTCTTGCTCCAGTCCTGTCTTGCCAGCCCAGTCAAGTTTGTGTGCCTTTTTGTGTTTATGTTTTCCCCCTCGAGGTGGTTTTTGTTGTCTTTTTTTTTTTTTTGTAAATAAAAGCCATCTTATGTTGCATTTGAGTCATTCTTTCTGAAAACCGTGACACAAAGTTAGTGAAAACTGGAAAATCTGGCTGTCAATTAAAGAGTATTTTTAATTAACACCCATAACCAGTGTGAAAATGTCTACTATTTTTGTTTTCTCCTTCAAATATCTATTTATTTTTTTAATAAACAAAAATGTGTGTGTGTTCAACAAAAAAAAAGCTATTTTGAAGAAAGCTGAAAACCTGTAACATTGACTTCCATAGAATTTGTTTTTCTTACAGTGAAAGTCAATGGTTATAAGTGTCTTCAACAGAATAAAGAAACTCATAAAGCTTTGAGACCACTTGTGGATGAGCAGACAGTGAATCATTTTCAATTTTGGGTGAACTATCCCTGTAAAAAAAAAACTCTTTTATTCATAGGATGACTTTAAAGGGGACAAAGCAGTGACCTTGAAATTTAGGAAATTGTTGGTTGTTCTTTCATTAATTAAATGTATCTAATGTTAATTACTTGTAAACCTTAACTATTTAAAAACATTCCAATAACTTTGCGGTTTTATTTTGAACTGCTAGAGGGCCAAACGTTATGAGTTCTAGCTTAACAAATGCCATTTTTGTATTTTAGCTTTACAAATGCCATGACACAATCCTCATAGCAAAACCTCTAACATGGACAGTCTTGTGACATTTTACTTTGCATACATGATTTCAAAGCAAACTATATTACCCAGCCAAACAATATAGTATCATATGAGGAGTCACAAGTGTCTTCATTCTTTACCCTAGAGAAATTCACAGCACATCACCTGACAACTACAAACCAACTATGACACTGCGCTTCTGTTGTTATTCACATCCTGATAAAACTTCCCTGGTCACGCTTGGCCAGTTTCATTGCCGTTGCCTGTCGTTAAATTCTACAGTCGCTTGAACAAAGTCATCCTTGAGTGAGCTCTGTGTTCGTTTATATCGACTGTATCCACTGTTGCCACAGTGAAGATGAGTCCTAAATCCAAAAACCTTGAGTCAGTCTTCAGTTAACTGACATGTTTGCAAACACATTTAATCATTTATGAGTCAGACTGCTCTTCTGTTTGGAGGCTCAATGTGTCCAATGAGGCGGTCAGAATGAATCGTGTGTTCATTAAGTTTCTAATGAATCTGTCAGCAGGATGGGAGAGAGATTTGATGATGCTGTGAGGCAGCTCAGGCAGGAGAATAAAAAACATTTAAACATTTAAACCTGTGAAGTATAAGTTTAAACAGTTAATTGAAAAAATCTAATGAGGTTGCTAATGGAATGTAAGCCATGAGTTCCGTAGCCAGCGGCAGGACGTCGACACACTGAGGGGTTGTTTGTTGAACATGTGGGTGTTTGCGAAAAGATTTTACGAATAGTGATTACGAATCAAAAAGAACATGAATAAGGCAAGGCAAGTTTATTTATATAGCACATTTCATACACAATGGTAATTCAAATAATCTTGATAAACTATACATCAGTCTAAAGCTACAACCCTCAAGCAGCATTTGTAGCTGTATGTTTTCAATGGAAAGCTTATAAAGATTGTATTTTCTAAATTTGAGAACGGAGTACACATCAGACTATTAACCTAGAATATTAACTCAGTGTTTTAACCTAGACCTGAAACTTAGACTATTAACTAGACTATCAGTCTATCAACCTTAATCTATTGAGTTTAAGTGATGTTGCTAATATTGGCAACTCAGGCACATTATGAAAACATTCCTCTATATACATTTCTGGAGACCAGCAAATACGTCCCAGGAGCTACATTTTTTTGCAGTTTTTGCAAATCCTCTAGAGGCCGCTGTGTACATTTCTTGAGATCTTAAATTTCTCTCACGAGTGCCATTCGCGCCTGCTCTTCTTGTGAAAATCCACCAGAGGCCGCTGTCAACTGACTGTTTGACTGACTGACTGACTGACCGATCGACTGACCCACCCTCCCCCTTCCCTAAACCCAAGCAACAGCGTTTTAAAAAGCACCGATTGACCCAAACCCACCCACTTCCCTAAACCCAATCGACAATTTTAAAAAGCAATCCGGAAAAAGAAAAGCCCTCGCCTGATTTTTACCACATTTTCAGATTTGACCACATTCTCACCCTGCTATTTACTTGTTCTACTTACTGTTTTGTCTTACCCACTTTCTTACCCATTGTCGTGGTCAACTCCACTCAAGTCCACCGACGTTCATGGTGAACTAACTGGACAAACTGGTAACAGTGGGAAAGCCATACGTACTTCTGGCTACATAATTCACGATCTCCAGAAACATATATAGGGCTATGTTTTCAGAATTAGCCTGCGTTGAAAATAGGAGCCATGAAATGCAGTTTTGTGTTTTGTGTGTTCATTTTATAATGGTCCATTTACAAGCTAAATTATTTACATAAATAACCCAGGCTCATTGAAAATAGAAGGTTCAGCCTACATTTTAAATATGTTGCTCCGTGTACTTTTTGTTGTACTTTTCAGATGAAAATCCACTAAAGGGCGCTGTCTACATTTTTGCAAACCTGAAGAACATTACTTAAAGTATGTTTTGTTGTATATTTCAGATAAACATCCTTCTTGTACACAAGAATGACTTGTCATCTAGTGAATCACTGACCGACAGTAAAACCCTTAACTAAACCCAACCAATAATATTTTCAAAAGCAAAAGTCACTGTGACTATTTAGTTTTCCCTCAATTTTACATAGCTTTTTTTTTTTTTCGTGGAAGCGTACTTCACTGACTTGAACCTGAGCACTATGCATCCCAAGAAGCAAGGCCTACAACTCTGCATACAAATAACCCTTTATTCATTGATAATACATTCCTGTAAATATCATTAGTGTGAAAAGGAACAAAGGTAGTTGGCATCACCCTGCCTTCTATTTAAATGTATGTTTCACTTTTGAGGTACCACTATTCTCTGGTGTTGCACAAATGTGACAGGCTAGCATCTGCACTAATATATTTGCATAAATAGATTTGATTTGCTGACACCTGCTTTGGTACTTGAAAAGTTGAAAAACTTTTGCCACAAGCAAAGGACCCAATTTGACTTGATGGTGACTCAATGCTTAGCATGGCTACCGATAATTAGATAAAATAAATTGGCCATAGTGTATGGGTGTTTCCCAGTATTGGGTTGTGGCTGGAAGGGCATACACTGCATAAAACATATGCTAAAATAATTGGTGGTTTGTTCCACTGTGGCGACCCCTGACAAATAAGGGACTAAGCCGAAGGAAAATGAATGAAATTGGCCATAGGTAGTGAGTGAGTGTGTGTAAATGGGAGCGGAAGTGGGTGCTACTCAGCCCTAAAAATTGCGGTAGGAAAAGTATCTACTGGTAAAACATGGGCCAGAGTAACTGGTGGTTCATTAACAAGAAAGAAATAATAAAGAAGGAAATAAGCTGAGTAAGTGAGTTCTGAAACTAACAGAAGTTCTAATAGTACAAGTAAAAGATCAAGGGAATTAGATTTCTCATTTCAGGACCCCTTTAGAGCAAAAAGACAACATATTAGGAAACTTAAATCTCACTCATCTCTCTGTTGGAAACAAACATGAGAGATTTTCACAAACGGTCAAAGATTTACAATTTCCTGTACATGAGGAAGACAAATCAAACACTTTACTATGGAAAATCAATGACTCCTCGCTTCATGGGGCACTCAATTTAGTGAGAAATAATGTAAGCACTGTCACAGAAATGTTAAACTGTTGTAAACCTCTGGCCCAAAGGAGATAATGTCTCAGATAAAAATTCTACAGGTTTATACAAGAACAAAAGAAGGGGCATATATTTTAAAAGTTTTTTTTGTAGACACTTTGATAGTTTATAAAAAATTAAGGTGCATTTATAATAAAATATAGGTCATTACCTGACATAACACACAAACATTTTTAGTGTTTAGCAGGTTTATAGACATAAATCATTACTATCATCGTTTAGGATTTGAAAAGCAGATTTAATATGTGATCTACTGTAACCTCATTCACGAATGATTGTCTCCTTTACGGCTTCGGTTTGACAATGATGAGGACATACGAAAGATAAGAAAAGATCTCCTGCATTTATAAAATCAGCAATTCATCAACCAGACACACCACAAAGAACATGCAACATATTAGTATCTAACATCATTTAGATTACTTTTAAATCTGATGACGTGCATCGGTGCTAGTAAAACTGTGTTTTTCCAGACAGAGACCGTGAGAGAGACAGACGAGTTTTGAAATGTCCTGTTTTTATAGTTCAGTTAAAGTGTAATGAGTGACACTAAAACGAGTTTATTGTTTATACTGTAGCGTCAGTTTTTTCTTCATCTTTAAATTTGGTTATTCTTTGAAATATTTTAGATCTTGATGTTTATACTGAAATAAAAATCTGTAAAATCTACAGTAAAAAAATAGCAGTTGTAATTTAACTGTTAAACTACAGTAGGAAAAAAGAAATTTCTAAATTTTACAGTAAATTACCATATTGTTTGGTCATACACTAATGTTATGCAGTTTTGAACATCTACACAACTTAACTTTGTTATACAGACAAAAACAACCATGAACATGTGTGGGTGAGAAAGTCATATGATGAGCAAATGCTAATCACAAACAACCTTTTCCACAAGCAGAGAAAAAGCCTACTAATTACCGGCCACTTTATTAGGTACACCTTACAAGTATCAGGTTGAACCCACTTTTGCCTTCAGAACTGCCTTAATCCTTCGTGGCATAGATTCAACAAGGTACTGGAAATATTCCTTAGAGATTTGCTCTATATTGACATGATAGCATCACGCAGTTGCTGCAGATTTGTCAGCTGCACATTCATGATGCAAATCTCCCGTTCCACCACAACCTCTATTGGATTGAGTTCTGGTGACTGTGGAGGCCATTTGAGTACAGTGAACTCATTGTCATGTTCAAGAAACCAGTCTGAGATGATTCACGCTTTATGATATGGCACGTTATCCTGCTGGAAGTGTGGCAAGAAAATATCCCTCACACCATTACACCCCCACCACCAGCCTGAATCGTAGATACAAGGCACAATAGATCCATGCTTTCATGTTGTTGATGCCAAATTTTGACCCTACCATCTGAATGTCGCAGCAGAAATTGAGACTCATCAGACCAGGCAATGTTTTTCCAATCTTCTATTGTCCAATTTTGGTGAGCCTGTGTGAATTGTAACCTCAATTGTATGAATTGTAATTGTTTCCTGTTCTTAGCTGACAGGAGTGGCACCCAGTGTGGTCTTTTGCTGCTGTAGCCCATTCGCCTCAAGGCTGGACGAGTTGTGCATTCAGAGATGCTCTTCTGCATGCCTTGGTTGTAACGAGTGGTTATTTGAGTTACTGTTGCCTTGCTATCAGCTCAAACCAGTCTGGCAATTCTCCTCTGACCTCTGGTGTCAACAAGGCATTTGCGCCCACAGAACTGCCGCTGACTGCATATTTTCTCTTTTTCAGACCATTCTCTGTAAACCCTAAAGATGGTTGTGCGTGAAAATCCCAGAAGATAAGCAGTTTCTGAAATACTCAGACCAGCCCTTCTGGCACTAACAACCATGCCACATTTAAAGTCACTTAAATCCCCTTTCCTCCCTATTCTGATGCTTGGTTTGAACTGCAGCACATCGTCATGACCATGTCTACATGCCTAAATGCATTGCGTTTCTGCCATGTGATTATGTGATTAGCTGATTAGAAACTTGCATTAATGAGCAGTTGGACAGGTGTACCTAATAAAGTGGCCGGTGATTGTATATAAAATGCTCAGTGTCATTCACAAAACTACTAAGTACCATCATGGTAACACGCATAAAATTAAAGTAATGCAATTAACATTTTTATCAACATTAGACGAGACAAAACTCTAATGTGCATGATTCAAGAGAAACAAAATAAAATGAAACGTAGTAATGTCAATAAAAAAGCATCAAAAGTGAAGTGTCATGCAGGAAATTCTGGCAAAGTGAATTTACGGTTATTCACTGTTTATATTAAAGAAACTTACTGTTAAACAGGTTACAGAATTTAATTTTTTTACCGTAGCATTTTTACAATTTTTTACTGTTAAATGCACAGACATTTTTTTACAATTAACATTTTTGGTTCGAAAAATGTAACTACAATTTGTCAAAGTGACTTTTTAGTCATTTGAAATAATATGATTTTATAAGAAGTAATAACAGTATAAATTAACTACAGCTCTTTACAGTTTTTTGTACAGTAATTTACATGCGGGCCAAAGTTGGCCCATGGTAACCTTTGATATGGCCCACCATCTCATCTGAGATGAGAGGGAGAATGATGAGAAGGTTGGGGCCAATGTCTTCAACAGAGATCGTCATTTCTAATTTGAACGTAACCTTTTGTTTGTTTGTTTAATTGTTGAGATAGAAAAAGCAAATGAAATGAAATGTTTCAATTAAATGTGCATGAATCAGATTTTTTTTTTTAATGTAAGGATCCTCGATGAGCAAATCAACTGTATTCAATGTATTCAGCACTGAACACCATTGTGTTATAAAGGGGATTGTTTGTTTTTATTGTAAGAAGTTCATTATAAAATGTAAAAAATTATATATATATATATATATATATATATATATATATATATATATATATATATATATATATATATATATATATATATATATATATTTATTTATTTATTTTTTTTTTTTTTTTTTTATACGATTACAGTATTTTTTTTTATTTATTTTAAAATATTAATAAATTAGGACATTACCATGGGAACTTTGATGTAATAGTTTAACTTCAGCCAACCACCAATCAAGTGTGATTTTTGGCCCTTCATAAGAAGAAGTTTGGGCACCACTGGCATAGATAGAACCAAAAAAATTTGATTACATAAATATGGAAAATAAATCGATACTTTTCAGTGTCTCTAATAAACAAACATCACTTTTTGGAAAGATGTTTTAGACTTATTCTCAAAAAAAAATAGCATTGCAAGCAGTCAATACTAGCATAGTTATTAAATTATGCAATGATGTGGCTGTAATATTAGTCATAAAAATCTGTCAGATTTACAAACAAAGCTTCTTTATTAGCATTTTATATGCGCTGTTTCCTTCTTGGAACAAACAGAAAAGAAAAAAAACAATGCAATTACACAGTCTGCTGACACTGAATTGACTGATATATTATCTCTCACGTTTCAAATTACTATGTTAATTCATTTTTTCCCTCAGCCATAAAATGGCTGATTACAGACTGATTACTATTTATACAAGGGAAAAACGTGAAGGTCCTAAAAACAAATTTAGACTCCATATCAATGTTACACATTAATGTAATGTTGAAACTACGCCAAACACCTCTTGTTACACAATGGCAGGGTTCTGTTAATATATAAAATTATTTTGAAAAATACAGAGCTTGAACTTAGGGATACTTACGTATATTTTGCTTTGCATTGTTTTAAATAGATTTTTTCAATGAAATATCAAAATAAGTCAAACCAACTCAACTGGGGCATATACTTAGACAATTAGCATTTGTATATGCTTGTAACGGTTTTATGTTTGCAACTGTTTTATCTGGATTTTCTACACTCAAAATGATACATTTATACTGTAAATATTTTTGATTTTAGTTTTGTGATAATTTTGACTAATGCTAATTTTGTATTGTGCATGCAAAATATGCATTTTTAATGAATGTATAAATTACATTTTTTTGCATTTTTATTAAATGTATAATAATTTCCTTTTAAAAATCTATGTTATATTTAGTATAAAAATATTGTATAAAATAATTTGAATATTATACTATAATTATATTTAGTATAAGATAATATAGTAAATGTAAAATGTTTACAAAAGTACAAATCAACAGCAGCATTACTCGACTTTCATTGTATTTTGTTTCCAACTATAGAAATCAATGTGTACCAGTGTAAGGAAGTTTACGGCCCCCTGGCCGCCGGGAAGAAGGAGGCAGAGAACCAACAAACTTTTAATATGTTTTAATGAAGAAAATAAAACAAACGGACAACAGCTCCTCACGGAAACTGCCGTCTAAACCAAAACAAACACAACATAACTGTGTCCAGGCCTGAAGCCCTCTCAGCATCCTCTGCCATCGTTCCTCCTCTTATAGTCCAGAGCTCCTTCCATGGGACTCGAGGCCGGTGTGCGACACAGTTGTTCTCATTATCCACTTACGTGCCGGCCCTCAACGTCGAACCAACATCTTAAACCATCTTAAATCATATTGACGACATATACTGACATTTATTCGTCAGGTATGGCAACCAAAATCCAACGTCTGATAGAGGTCATAGCGATAACGGCCACACAACGTCAAGCTGTAACATCATTAGACGTTGATATTTGGTTGTTTTTAGGTTGCGTTGGAAAGTAACCAAAATGCAATATCTGTCCAACGTTGGACATTGATGTCTGATGTTGGGTTCTGATGTCAACCCGATGTTCATTTCCAATCAAAATGCAATGCCCCACGACGTTGAGGTACAACGTCAATCTGACATCATGTTGACGTCCTGTGCCTGCTAGGATTGTTTGATTATTCCTTAAAATTAATTAATTCATTCATTTTCTTTTCAGCTTAGTCCCTTTATTAATCAGGGGTCGCCACAGCGGAATGAACCACCATCATATCCAGCATATGTTTTATGCAGCAGATGCCCTTCCAGCTGCAACCTATCACTGGGAAACACCCACACACTCCTATTCACACACATACACTATGAACAATTTAGCTTAACCCATTCACCTGTACAACATGTCTTTGGACTTGTGAGGGAAACCGGAGCACCCGGAGGAAACCCACGCAACAAGGGGAGAACACGCAAACTCGAACCAGCAACCTTCTTGATGTGAGGCGTCAGTGCTACCCACTGCGCCACCGCACCACCTAAAATTTATTTATTTCAAATATTCAAATGTGATGCTTTTATCTCTTATATTCCATGTACTGTACATTAAATTATGAATTAAATAATCTGGATAACAAAAGTCAATTACATAACCTCAAGCTAAGCATGAATATAAAACAGTCTAAAAATATCCTCATTCTTTCCTTACATGTGCAGCTTCAGTTTCCAGGTAGCTTTGACTTCCTTATCAATCAGACTCGTGCATTAATTGAAGTTCCATGTTTCCTTTTCAGGTGCAAAGATCAAGATGACGAGCTAAATTACTGGCCCGTGTTGTTGAGTCACCGTCGTGGGCATGTTGTCTCCGCTCCCTGTGACTGATAGCAGATTTCACAAGATCTGTGACAGGGCTGATTTGATTATCTGACTGTAAGAAAAATTAATTGCATAGAAAGGGTAAAACGGCAACATGATGAAGTAAGTGAAGTTCTTCCAACACGTGGATGTTTTGGTAAAATGATAGTTCACACAAAAATTTTATTCAGCCATCATTTGCTTAATTATTCCACAGAATTCAGTAACACTCTTCACTATAAACATTGCTTGCTGGGTAGTTTCTGTGTATTTTTATGTTCTAAAATAATTGAATTTCCTTAGTACTGCATGTGTGATCCAAAAAGCCCTGCTGGAAAAAAATAATACAGCGTTTTTTTTTTTTTTTTTTTTTGATAGAGCAAATAAAGTAGGCTACTTAGTATTTTTCACTGCATCTATTTGAGGTATTTTATTTATTTATTTATTTACTCTCTCTTTGCTGTTCTGCTTTTACAGTCCATTACACCCTGTTATCTACATTTGGACCCATTAGATATCATGATAATAAAAGATTAGGGGCAAAGTACCTGATTAATTGCACCTCTTTAACACACTTAATTTATACTTAATAACACAATTACTTTGACTATTTTGTACTTTACTCAACTGATATTCAATACAAATACAAAAAATACAATAAATACAGAATTATAAAATATGTTTCTAAACATTTTAAGCACAAAATACATATTTCATTCATTTATTTACATAATATAAAATTAGATTTTTTTTTTACAATAACTAGCCATTAAAATCATTTTCCCATTAATATATATATATATATATATATATATATATATATATATATATATATATATATATATATATATATATATATATATATATATATATATATATATATATATATATATATATATATATATATATATATATATATATATACCTGACAAAAGTCTTGTTGCCTATCCAAGTTTTAGGAACAACAAACAATAACTTGACTTCTAGTTGATCATTTGGAATCAGAAGTGGCTTATATGAAAGGTAAAGGCCTCTAGATTACGCTTATTTTACCAAAATAAAATATGATCATGGCTTGATTTTTAATCATTTAATTAGGACAGTAAGGTCTGACTTTGCTTAGACAAAAGTCTTGTCACTTAACAGAAATAATGTACAGTCATAAAGTATAATATAATATAATATAATATAATATAATATAATATAATATAATATAATATAATATAATATAATATAATATAATATAATATAATATAAAGTCATGGTGCAGTGGAAAAATAATTAATATTGTGTATGACTCCCATGAGCTTGGATGACTGCATCCATACATCTCTGCAATGCCTCAGATAATTTATTAACAAAGTCATCTAGAATGGCAAAGAAAGTGTTCTTGCAGGACTCCCAGAGTTCATCAAGATTCTTTGGATTCATCATCAATGCCTCCTCCTTCATCTTATCCCAGACATGCTCAATAATGTTCATTTCTGGTGACTGGGCTGACCAATCCTGGAGCACTTTGACCTTCTTCGGGAACTTTGATGTGGAGGCTGAAGTATGAGAAGGAGTGCTATCCTACTGAAAAAGGGGGGCGATGGTGGAGGTGGCGGAGTGGTGGGGATGTCTAGGTGTTTGTACTATGCACCGTGTTTTGGTGCTGCTGCGATCAGATATTACACCAAAGTCGGCGATCCGGGGGTGTTATAGATTGTACCAAAAAGCTGAGGAACGAGGGGGTGGGGGGTAAAATTATGGGAATTTTCCAGGAGAAATAATAAAACGGGAGATGAGTCTGAAATACAGGAGACTTGGCAGGTATGAAGAATGAAGAAACTCAGACATGTTTTGGAGGTTGAGTAAAAAATTGTATTTTTGGGTGAACATTCAACGCAATTATGTATGTTTTTTGCTACACATATTTGTAGAATATTACATTTCACATACTAGTGGTGTAACAGTACACAAAAAACTATGGTCCTGTACAGATGTCCTTTTTGAGGTCACTGTTTGGTATGCTTTTGTTATATTTTTTTATTAAACAATAGTTGTGTGTCAGTTTTTTTTATCCAATTTTATCCAGCTTAAAAGCTGTTTTATTGACATCTGTGATTGAACACTGACTAAGCATTTAAAATGAGATGTGAAATGCTCATTCATGTCTCATTAAATGTTTAGTTATTGTTTCAATCACAGACAGATGTCAAGAAAGACAAAGAGTAAATAAAAAAATGATTTCGGTCATTTACTCACTATTCAACGATTTGTCAGAACATCAAAACACCATTTACTGCTAAAATTTCCTGATGAAAATAGACAGAAGTTGAAGGAGGCCAGGGGGTGCATAATTGAAGTTTTGATAATTGAAGGTTGAAAGAATTGATATTGATTAATTAAAATAGGATGTGTTTTCATTTTCTTTTTCTTTATTTACTTTACCATGTGGCCTAGTTGTTCAAGCATGTATGTAATCTGTTAGAAAGCTATAAATATACATCACTGTGTGGATTTATACTTAATGTGGCCCACATGTAGAAGCACAAAAAGGGGCGTGGTTCTAAATAACGTGCCACTGTTGTTTAAACAAAGTTTGTGAGGAAAGGTGTTTCTGTGTGTAAACAAAATCACTTTATTTGGCCTTCAGAAAATGGAGGACGATACCAGCAGATTTAGCTTTACCTTCATATTCAAAACAAGTAAGTAAGCAGTGTTTTTTGGAACATTCCTTAGATATTCACTGTTTTATCCCACGTTAAATGAAGTGCCGTCACAAAATAATGGCCGTCTGTACTGTATCTAATTCAAATCAAACATCGAAATCAAATTACGATAGATATTTTCATTGTACTCATCGAAGATGAAAAACTCGAAACAGTTAGGGAGTGTCTCAAAAGTGCAAAACCACCACACAGTTAAAATGAGGTTTATACTCCACGGTAGCTTTGAGTTTATTTCATGTAGTTATACCAACGATATAATTCATATTGAAATAATAAGTTGTCTAAATTATTTCACAGCATAATAACTACATTTTTGAACAAACGTTTTTCGTTTTATACATTTTTTACAGTCACAGTTAAAGTTAGACACCCCTTAACTTTTGTTGTAATCGTTTGTAGCTTTAGCTTGCCTGTGCTTTGCTTTAGGTTAGTTACTTGATTTGAGTGAAATACGACCTGAACTGCAATTGTATTTTGTGATGACACATCTAAGGCTAAAAAAGAATGAATGTCTAAGGCTTGTCCATTATAAAAACAACTTAGTGCATTTAAGTGTCATGCTGAATGTATTTTCTAAATGTTTCCAAATGTCATGTGCTGAGCAGGTCATTTGCATTTAAAGGGCACCTACTTTATCTTTTTTTCAAGATTTAGGATAAGTCTTTTGTGTCTCCAGAATGTGTCTATAAAGCTCAAGATTATTTATTATACCTTTCAGAATGTTGAATTCTTTTGCTCTGAACTCTACAGTATGTGGCTGTTTTTGTGCCCTGTGCCTTTAATGCTAGTTCTCCCTGTCCACTGTTCCCATGTGTCAGAGTGTGCCTCAATCTCCGTCAGATAAACAGCACAGTGACAGACATGAAGAAAGCAGATCTCACGTCACGTTGGTGAGAAATAATACAGTAAGAACTTTACCAATGATTATTTGATGTATTTGTTGTGGAGTTAAGTCAAGCCTTGACTTTAAGTCAAGTCACACACAATGTCGTTACAAAGTTCACGCGCACACACAGCGAACACACACACAGCGCACGCGTTTAAGTTTGCGCTGTTTTTGCAAATGTGACAGCACACACATTAATATCTGGATATCCGTTATGTTATTGTACAACATAAACCTGATTTAACATCCACAAACTGGGATTGAAGCGTCTTCTTTTATAATTGTACTGACACTATGCAGCTGTGGTGATGAATTACAGCGATTTTACTTTCTTTACTTTACTTTATTACAAACATGCACTTTTAAAAACGTTTTAAACTTGTAAAACCCATTCTTGATAACATTCGATGATGATTGATGATCACAGTGAGCTGAGCAGATCTTTTAATCCCAGATGCTTTGCTCACGTCCTGTCTTGTTGATATGATTATACACGTTACTATAGAGACATGTTAATACGCTGCTGTCAATCAATTTGGTGGGCGGGAAAACCGCACTCCTCTGTCACATTGCGGTCGGCCTCAAAATGGGAGGGATTTGTATCCTATTTTATGGTCAGGAAATAAAAACAAATAGACTTATTGTCTTTATATCACCCCAATATTACTGTGGACACAGTATACTGTACCAACACACAGTTCTGTCAAAACAGCTTACAAAAGATTATTTTTATCATAGGTGTCCTTTAAAGGTACACACACAAACAAAAACAGCCTTTTTTCTTTTTTTTCCTCACAAAAGGAGAAAATTTGACCTGATTTATAAATAATATGTGGGACACCAGAGATTTATTTGGCATATTGCCAAAAGTGGTAGGCTATCATATGTCCCCTTTAAAATGAAAATGTGTAAAACTGGAATTTAAGTTTTACGTGTGTGTTGGTTAAAACAACACTGCATTTGTTCAGTAGCGTACATAAGTGTTTACAAAAAAATGTTCAGTGTGAGTGTATCATTAAACCAAGTTTATTTTTGTACACCCCTGCGACTCTATTCTGGACTATGACTTTGTTTTGGTTGTTTTTCTAAGGTGGAATTTGTTCCCAAGCTAATGTACTTGATGTTCCTGTGATGTTACCAATACCATTGTCCTGCCCCAAACGAAGGCCATTTGGCACATTTGCCTCAAGAATTGCTCCGTTCAGACTGGCCTGAAGAAGTATTATGAAGACAGGTGAGACAAATTAAATCATATGGATTTATAAAGGCTGGTTTATGTCCTTCATTTGGCCTTCCGTTTTCCAAGAGGCATCCCATTTGTTTGAAAAATTAGAGAAGAAGTTTTACTTCACTAAAAAATAATTGTAAATCTTCTGCCATTTGACATGCTCTTCCCTTCTGTTTGCGTCATCTACCATAAAATGTATTGCCAAGCTTGTGTAACATTCATCAAAATGTTCAGAGTTGCAATGGATGATGCTTGAATAGAAAAAATGCACAAAAAGCTTTCATGAGCACCACAAGGAAATAAAACTAAAATGTTAGATGTTCTCCTTGTAAGTAGCTCCTTTTAAAACCTAGTTTTCAGTCCATTATGTTTGATTTAGGTACAAATGATGTGCTCTTATAAATGGAAGCTTTCATTTGACCGATGATGTAAGTGTCATTTCCCAAACCCATTGCTCCCCTCTCTACTTTTTTGATAAAATGAATAAAAGACAAATATCGAATGTAATGCATTAGGGCAATACATTAGTAATGGATTTTGTTTGTGTTATTGTAATTATTTTACATTGAAATCTGAACTGTCTGTTGCCCTCTGTTTCTGTATTATTCCAAGCTTATTATTTTCTGTTTGCTTCTTTGGGGGGGTCAAAGATGAACATGGGATTTTAAACCATGAAAAAGAATAATTAGTAAAAAATTAATAGGACATTCACTCAAAGACATACATTAGAACATGTATATATATTACGTTATATACGTTACGTTATACGTTATATATTCCAAAGAACAAAGAAAAAAATACTATCATACTTTTTACTGCGATAGAAGGCACACAAAAATATAATTTAGTGTAACAATATTTTATTTACAAAAAACTCATCATATTCAGAATAAAAATTATTTGATTTTGACAAATTTAAAGACTATTTATAAGGATGCTTTGCAGCCCCAAAATATTAAGTCTTTATACTCCACAGACCTACAGGTTTTATACAGTTTAATAAAAAGTAATGCTAGGCAAAGATCAATCACATCCAAAATTAAAGTTAGTTTTGACATAATATATATGTCTACTGTGTATATTTATTATGTGTATATATAAATACACACATGCATATATTTGACATAATGACCTAGACTTTATTAGACTTGGACTTTATTTAGACTTAGATATAAAATATATATATGTGTACAAAACAAATGATATATAAATTTACATATATACATGCACAAAAGTTTTGTATAGTTTTGTTGTTTTGTGTGCATGTTACATATACATAATAAATATATATAATACACACATATATCTTATGTCAAAACAAACTTTTATTTTGGATGCATTTAATCACAATTAATCTTTGCCCGGCACTCATAAAAAGTGATATTATACACGTATTATTTTATACTTTTTTTTTTTTGCATAATGATCACATATTTTGCATACATAATGAACAAGAATAAACCCATTGTTTCTCATAAATGTTTTCTGAATGATGAAACACTGATTGATTAAATATTAAATTACATTAAAAAAAATTCATTTTCCTTCAGCTTTGTTCAATTATTAATCAGGGGTCGCCACAGCGGAATGAACCACCAACTTATCCAGCATATGTTTTACGCATCGGATGCCCTTCCAGCTGCAACCCATTACTGGGAAACATCCATATACTCTCATTTACACACATACCCTACAGACAATTTTGCTTACCCAATTTATCTATAGCGCATGTCTTTGGACTGTGGGGGAAACCGGAGCACCCGGAGGAAACATGAACACGGGGAGAACATGCTGTTTAATATACATAATAACTAAATATAATACATATAAAAAGTGATATTATACACTTAATATTTTATACTTTTTATTTTGCATACATTAGAATAAACACATTGTTTCTCATAATGGGTAGCACCGTCGTCTCACAGTAAGAAGGTTGCTGGTTCGAGCCTCGGCTGGGTCAGTTGGCATTTCTGTGTGGAGTTTGCATGTTCTAGCCGTGTTCTCGTGGGTTTCCTCCGGGTGCTCCGGTTTCCCCCACAAGTCCAAAGATATGTGGTATAGGTGAATTGGGTAAGCTAAAATTGTCCGTAGTGTATGTGTGGGAATGAGAGTGTATGGATGTTTCCCAGTGATGGGTTGCAGCTGGAAGGGCATCCGCTGCGTAAAACATATGCTGGATAAGTTGGCAGTTCATTCCGCTGTGGCTACTCCTGAGTAATAAAGGGACTAAGCCGAAAAGAAAATGAATGAATGAATTAAATAATGAAACTATCAAATTACACAAACATATTATTTATAAATTTTTCTTTTAAAATTAATTTTTCAATGTCTGTTTATGTCTTTACAATATAATTTGTTTTACAAATATTTCAAAATAAAACTGGAAAAAACAAATATATTTTTCTAAATTTGACACAGAAACCAAAATTACATCTTTATACATTTGTCTATCTACATTTTTTTTGTAACATGTTTATTTAAGGTTATTAAAATTAATGTACAATGTGATTTTACAGACATAATCGGCAAATAAAAGGCAAGTTTTACAAAAAAAAATGTGCAATGGGTTATAGAAATTATATTAATCCTTAAAAATAAGAAAATAAGTAAATAAATCAATAGAGAGATGGCGGTAAGGAAAAAAGAAGAAAAAAGGGAAAACATCATACCATCTATTAGTACTAATATTGGTGACTATCTACATATTTTGAGCACATTTAAATTTCCACTGTCCTGATTTCTTTCTCACAGCTCTCGGTGCATCTGATGCAAAGGTCAAAGCAGTTCCGCTGTAATTAGGGCCATTAAATCATAAAGCGGTTTTAAAACAGAACGCGCCTTCACAGGGAGGAGAATGTTGAAAAAATTAAGTAAACACCAAGCGAAATGATCATTGTCTCGGAGCCCCATGATAAGCGATATCAAAGTGAAGCATGGGAAGCTTCCCCTGAACAAACACAGCGTTGGATTCAACCTCTTCATGTCTGTCGTCATGATA
This sequence comes from Danio kyathit, assembly GCA_903798195.1. Lineage (NCBI taxonomy): Eukaryota > Metazoa > Chordata > Actinopteri > Cypriniformes > Danionidae > Danio > Danio kyathit. Next base: position 32,077,538 of record LR812529.1, on the reverse strand, counting down.
AGCATGTGATACGTGTGTTGTGTATAAAGCACGCTGAAGTGTTTGTGTTCACCTGTGAGTGTGTCTGCAGTGCAAACCATCACGTATAATGACAAAGGAAGAGGCTTGGTCGATAAGGAGTCGCAATGGTGAAATGAAATTAGGCTACGTCATCAAGTGTGGGTGACATTACAGTCTCAGATCTAAGCCTTTCTAAAAAAAAACTGCACATTTTTATGATAAAACACCAATCGTGTAAAAACTGATTTCTTACGTATAGATTTGTCTATGCATTTTTGTGTTGAACTAAAGATTTTTCATTATAATTTCTTAATTCTAACAACGCTGTGAAGAAGAAACGTTCTAAGTAATGATTAAAGGGTTTATCAGGACCAGACTAGACATCAGTCTGTACATCTAATTGTTTATTATATGAGCACAAGCAACTGGACAAAGTGTCTTCATACATTAGACGCATCTAAATAAAATAACTGTTAATTATGGTTATTGGTTTAATATGAACTTTCATATACTGCTCTTTTGGTCCTCCGTCTTTTGACCTGAATGCATGTTGATTTTATTGCATAATTCCGATAAGTATGAAATTATCTTGTGGAAGTGCAACAAGGGTATGTTCTAGGTCTGTTTTATTTTTACTGTTTTTTTGCACGAAGGCCTAGATTGAACATCTTACGCCAAATTTGTGCAGATGTACAATATGTTTGTATCAGACTATATCAAAAATACAGTATACACATATTAAATACAATAAAAATAAAGTTTTATGTTAACTTCTATTTGTAAAATGATCAAAAAGCTGTTCAGTTGCCTTTTCTCCAGTGAGAAATACACTGATTTCTCCATTCTAAGATTACTTGTTATTATTTTTGACAAAATGCTTGATCAAATTAATGTTTTGCAGAATAATAATTATGCTTTATGTATAAAAAACCTACATCTAACCTTTGAACGTCATTGGCCAATAATTGGGTTATTTTGAACATTATTGGCCGATAACTGGGTTGTTTTTTAATGTTATTTCCCTATAAGAAAAATTGGTTAATATATTAAAGCTTATTAATACACAAAAAAAAATATTCAAAGATATTTCCATGAATTTACTATTTTTTTTATGTTAAGTGGTTGCTAACAATTTATTCATTCATTCATTTTCTTTTTGGCTTAGTCCCTTTATTAATCAAGGGTCGCCACAGTGAAATGAACTGCCAACTTATCTAGCACATGTTTTACACAGCGGATGCCCTTCCAGCTGCAACTCATCTCTGAGAAACACCCATACACACACATTCACACACATACACTACGGATAATTTAGCTTACCCAATTCATGTCTTTGGACTGTGGGGGAAACCAGAGCACCCAGAGTAAACCCACGCCAACACAAGGAGAACATCCAAACTTCACACAGAAATGCCAACTGTTAACAATTTATTTGGGCTGAATTTAAACAAACAAATTAAGTTAAGCATTACAAAATTTAATTTCTTTGTTTAAATTTAACACACATGAATTGTTTGCAACAATTTAGCATACAATTTTTTTCAGTGTATTGTGTGTTTTTTATAAATCACATTCAGAATAGATTAAGATCGAGACATCAAGATTTTTTTTTCATCCACCTTTATTAAAGTTATTGGTAATCAGGAATCTGTATTTTTAAGATTTTTTCCAGCCGAAGCAAATATTCTTAAGTTTATACGTTCAGTAGGCAATGCCCTCTTAAAAGTAAAGCTTCTTTATTGGCATCTGGTTTGACAAAGAACTATTTTAAACTACAAAAGTTCTTCGCTGTGGAAAAAAAATCTTTTAAAATGTTATTCACACTAAGACCAGAATGGCTCTTAAAGAATTCTTTACTGAAAGGCTCTTTAAGGGAAAACATGTTATTTAGTCTTGATGGCTTCATGAAGAACATTTAATATTCAAAAAACTGTCCATTCCACAAAAGATTACTGTTCCTTTAAGAAAGGAGAAATTCTTTATAGATCCATTACAAGATTCATCAGAAGAATCACTTCAAAAAGCCCCATTTTGGAACATCCCCATTCATTTTTTACATAATGATCCCACAGAACTTTTTTTCCTCAAAGAAATGTGTTTATCAAAAATTCTTTCAGAAAAAAGCCCTTAAAGGATGTTTTATGTGTATTTTTTTATTTGTGTGAGAAATATTTCATTTAATCTAAACAAGCTACACCGTAAGCTTTTATGTAATGAAATTGTTAGAAACATGAGAAGAAAAGAAAAGATTCTTCATCTATAGTTACATTTCTTCAGTTTCAACATTTTAGGTGGGACCCACTAAACATGTCCTAATTTTTTGGAAGTATTCATAGGGTAACTTAAATGGAACCCAGAGAAAGTCTATTTACGTTTGCAATACTTCTTATACGTAATGACTGTTAGATTATTATCTGCAAAACAACAACCATCAATGACTAAATGTTTGCCATTGATTGTGATCAGGAAAAACTGACATAATATCACAAAGTAAGGTGTAGCTTTGTTTTGATATTTGGCATTCTCATTGAATTTAAGTTGGCTGCCAACACAAAGGCACTATTGTCTGCCAGTTGTATGGTTATTAATTAACCCTTAACTAGAGAATGAAGAACAGGCCACTAGGCAAACCTAACTAAAAGATCCATAAAAGTGCATGTCTCAACTGCAGATGAGGTCACGCAGGATTTATGAATTCTGTTTTACGACATCATAAAATTTATCCCCTTTATTCATTAACAGCGAAGAAACAATGACAGCTTCTGATAGGTCGCCAGCCTGAGGTCTGTCCTTTATAAGTGTGACAGAAAGAGGCGAAAAGCAGAGATTGTTGTGTTGAGCAACTGACAAAGATACTACAGCTAAAGGCTTTTTGAGAAGAACCAGCCAACATGAAAACCGTTCTGTCCGTCGCTTTCCTCGTCGTGGCTCTTTGCCTGGTGTGTGATGCTGTGGAAGTTAAGGTAAGCTTAACATTAAATTCGTTTCATTGCTGCTTTGCTGTTATTAAAAACTTATTACTACTTTTACAAATGATTTATGGGCGCAATCTCCTTCCTTTAATTGCCAACTGACCTAGTTTTGAATTGTGTGTACTCTTGCTTTTATTGAATACTTCTTTGAGTCATTATAAAGAATTGTTCATCTAAATGTCATTATGTTTAACTATAGAGGTCGGTTCTAATGCACTTGGCATTGAAAATTGAACTCGTTCATTCATTTCAACAGGAAGGTGATTTTTCCTTTACATTGGAGTCGGTGAGAATTCTCCAGCAGTTGGCTGAGCAACCAAAGACACAAAACCCTCGGCTGGCCAAGACAAGCTACTATTCTGTGTGTTCCAATCCAAGCCTGCCCCAAGAGTTTGTTCCCTTGTGCATGCAGAGAGGAGCTACGATGTCTTTTGCTAGGCTAGGTAACTTCTAAACTCATAAATGAATGTATATTTCATTGCTTGATGAACGCAAATGCCAATCTAACTGGAGTTATGTTTTCATCTGTTTCAGCATCTGTGCCTGTGGACGTCTGTGAAATATGTGCTTTCGCAGCTTGCACCGGCTGCTAATTCCCCCCCATCCTCTCCCTCAACTTCATTAAAGAAATCTGCATATTTTCAATCATTGCCATAAGTTCACAGAGTTGACCATATGAACATTTGAATATTGCCTGAATGGCAATCTAAAAATGGCAGCAGACGGTTGATGAACTGTTACTTTAACGCCCTTCCCCTCTTTTCCTTTCCCATGTTTTTTTGTTACAGCACATATTTCATTTATTTAAAAAAAGTGTCTTTTTATTTTTCTATTTCTCTGGGTTGTGTACTCCTTTGTGTGTGGTGATGTCTCAGTGTTCAATAAAATGCATCAAATCTGATCTCTTTTTGCATTGTGTGTGTTATTTATATTGTTGGAAGAGTATGATTGATGTTACAGTCAATTTTAAGTAATTCACACTCTTACAGTTTTTCTCAGTGGCTTTGATACATTTCTCAGATCAGAATTGAAATTTGCAGTAAGTGCATTTCTCAAAACAACACATACAAATAGCAAAACACCATGGATTACCTGCAAAAGCCAGTCTCTTGCTTAAAATTCTTAGTATATCTCTCAAAACTACATTTCAGTGTCAATGAGCAAGTCAGTGCCGTTACAATGACAAGTCCTTGTGTCATTGTGTGCGGATAAGACAGTCTAATTACTTAGTCATGTTGTCAATATAACAGTCTACTCTGGAGGGATGTTCTGAAGTAAACTATGGCAAGATACAGAAAGAAAAGGACAGCACTGCAAAGCACAAAGAAAAAACAAAACTTACAGTTTCTCTCAATTGCTTTGGCACATTTTTCAAAACAGTCTTAACATTCTCTAATGAATGTACTGAGAGCAAATCTCAAAATTAAGAATTTTATTGCATGTCTGCAAAATGTAGTTACTTTCCCAAAACATTTCATTCATGCTTAAAAACCTAGTTATTGTGTCACTAATTTGGCCAAGGCCACCGAAACATAAAGTGTATTTGTCATCGCATGAGCCACACTGCTCAAAATGATAAAAATAAAAATAAACAAACATTTGTATTTATACAGTACATGTAATTGTGTACAAATGTATTACATGCAACGTGCAATCTTGCTTGTCCAATTACTCCATTGTATATTTCATATTTCTTATGTTACCGCAAATACACAAAAAAACTACAAAATAATATCAGCCATGAAAACAATTATTCTTGGTGGACATTTTGTCGTTCTTGTTGGCTTTGCCAGAGATTACACTTCTTCCAATTGCTCTTCCACAAGCATGTTGCTGCAGTTCAGGATTGTGAATGTAGTAATATTGTGCTGTGGGCAATGTATATATTTGGTACCATATACGATAAATAGATAACACAAATTGTATTGCAAATAGAGGTCATTTACCAATTTTGCAGACATCACAAACAATGTCAATATCAGATATTTATGATGTAAAAATATGTGTATACTGTACAAATGATTGATAATTGAATAAACTGTTTTGAGTGTTATGGCTTGCACGATGAAAAATGAGAAGTTGTGAAGAGTTTGACTGTAAAAATGACAATTGGCTCATCAGTTTTGATCAATAAGCCATATGCAATTCGTTTTTTGTCCAAACTACAGACAATTGTACTTACTGTTTGCACACATGCATCAAAGCATTTGCAATTTGCTTAAATCAATAAGAAATGCCACTCTGAAGTGAACAATAAGCTAATTGTTTAGAGATCTAAACTTATTGTTTTGAAAAATAAAAAATTCAATCGACAATTGAGCCAAAGCAATTGAGATAAAACTGTAAGTAGAAATGTAAACATAGAAGAATGCACCTTCATTAGAAAAAGTCAAGATTCACCTGGGAGAAATTTACCAATTGTAGACAGATACAGATAAAAAAAAATTCTAATGGACAGTGTATAGAAAAATGCATTATGACAAAATATATTACTTGTTTTGTCAGGCATTTTGCATGTAAAGACTTTTGCCATGAACAAATGATTAAATGTTGTGGACGGTGAGACTATTCAACAGAGACCAAAAAAATACATTTTGATCAACATTACATAAGCAATTGATAATGTAGGAAACATCCAACCCAGGCTCATTCTGATTACGTACCCCTATATACATTTCTGGAGAGAGCAAAATACATGCCAGGAGCTACTTTTTTTGCAGTTTATGTTTTCAAGAGTTCACACTTAGCTGATGATTTGTAATAAAGCGTGTTTGGCATGCTGTCCCGGTAGAGAGCCCTGAGCTCAGAATATCCTTGAGGCAGGGGCTCCCTCCCGTTTGAAGGGCGAGAGGAGAGTTTGAGCTCAGGTAGTCTCAAGAACTCCCCTACTGTGAACTGCTGGGATATAACTGACTAAGAGTTGTTTTAGAATGCTATTTTGTTTAGTCAATTTACCTATGGTGCCTGTCTTGAACGGTGGGAGGAAACCGGAGAACCCGGGAAAACCCACGTGAACACGGACATGCAAACTCCGCACAGAAATGCCAACTGGCCCGGAGAGGTACAGACCAGCGACGTTCTTGCTGTGAAGCAACGGTGCCACCCACTGGCCACCGTGCCGCCCTATCGAAGAAGCAAAAAGCTCTGGTAATTTATAGTGTGTCAGTGTTCATCTGATTGGCGCAATATGCCAAGTTAATGCATTACCAGCTGTGTTCAATCATAAGCACGTGATCCTCTCGAAATTAGTTTATAAATAAACACACTTCGTGAATCCACCAGAGGCCGCTGTGTATGATTTTCAGATCTCAAATTTCTCTCGCGAGTGCTATCACGTCTGCTGCTCTCGCGTAAATCCACCGGAGGCCGTTGTTGACTGACTGACTGACTGACTGACCAACCAACCGATACCCCCACCCCCACCCTCCCCTTTCCCTAAACCCAACCAATAGAATTTTAAAAAGCACTAATTGACCCAAACACCCCCTTCCCTAAACCCAACTGCAGTGTTTTGAAAAGGAATCCAGAAAAAGAAAAAGCCCCCTGATTTTTACTACGTTTTCAGATTTACCACATTCTCACCTTGTTATTTACTTGTTTATTTAATTTTTTGGCTTTTGTTTTTGTCTTACCTGCTTTCTGGAACTATTCTTCACTGGACTCAAACTAAGTCGTCACGGTCAACTCCGCTCGGCATCTCAAGTTTGCAGACGTACGTGTTGAGCTACCGGACAAACTGGTAACAGTGGAAAAGCTGTCCACATGCAGGTTAGAGGTCAGCTGGTAAGCGAGAAAAGGAACAGCATCATACCGGCTTGTAGCATTCATTTTAAAGATGAAATGCAGCCATACGTAGCTCTGGCTACATAATTCGCAATCTTCAGAAACATACAGTATAGGGCTACGTTTTCAGAATGAGCCATATGTTGTAAACAGCAGAGAATTGCACTTAAAAATTTGCATGGATGTACAAATGCATTTGCAACTTCTACAAAGGAATGAGAAACTGCTTGTTTGATGCGCACAAGTGACACAATGATTTGAAGATTGAACAGGTAATTTTGAGAATTTAAATTCTGATCTGAGAAATGTACCAAAGTGACTGAGAAAAACTGTAAAAACCATTATGAGAATTTTTACAGGGATTTCACAATTGATTTAAAATGTTTTTTAAGTGATTCTATACAAGAACCTTTCCATAATCAGGTCTTAAAAGAGCCATCCTTAAAAGAAAGATCCTTAGTCTGAAGAACAACTTTTTTTTTACTATTAAGAGTCTTTTTTGTGATAAATGTTCTTGATGAAACCATCAGTGCAACAACCTTTATTTTTTTAAGTGTTGTGTTAAGAGCAGTTTTTTTTTTCTTTTGTGAAATGAAAAGAAGGATACCATTGATGCTAATAAAGAACATTTCCTTTTAAAAGTGCATTTTAAGAAGGATGAGTTTTCAAATGCTTTATTGAAGAGTAGGAGACACTCAGAATGTCTGAGTGCAAATCTTCCTCAATCGTTTCTCGCCACTCTGTGTTCTGATTGACGTGGGAAGCAGACAAGCTCATGTTTATATTCTGTCGATTTGAAAGAAACATACTCCGTGAGTTCTTGATGAGGTTTGGTGGGCTGTTTCTCATAAAAGATTCATTGAACGTCGAGTGACAGGAGCATTAAAAGTGAATCTACTGCTAGATGTCTGCAGAAAACTACTTCGCTTATTTAAATATCCCAGTTTTTCATTACTACCTGACATGACATCCATCAAGTCTGAGTGTTTCAGTGAGTCTGAAAAGGATGTGTGTATGGTGTAGGAATAACACAAAATCATCATCATTTGCAGTAAAACCCAAAACCTATACGCAGCACATTTTTTATAGATAAAAACATCCACCTTGATTGATACCCTGAGCTCTGAGTAAAAATTGATTTGGCAAAATGTTCTTTATGCATGCAGTTCTGTGTTTGCTCGCAGGATCGGGAAGAAAGAAGCGGGCTGCTGATGCACTGCAATTTACCTCTTTTGAAAGCTCTAGTGAAATGGTGAGCAACAGAACCGAGAGCCCATTTCTTTGGCTTTGATGGTTTTGGTCATTAGGGAAGACGTCTCTGCAAGATGGACAGGCCTAAATAAAGAGTTATTTTTGAATTTCAGGTGACAGTATTGAAATCTTCAAAGGAAAAAGATATATGGCTGGCTTACTCCTATTTTATGATGGGCTACCAGTGGTATTGGCTTTTATTATTAGTTTTGGTGCCCATAGGAGAGATAAGATATGATCAAAAGAAAAAAAAATGCTATTTAGACCCTGGTTATATGAAGCTGTGTAAAATCTGTTGTCCAAAAATTAATATAAACATGTCTGGAAACATGGAACCTTTTGTTAGTTTGTGTAAAAAAATTCTCTGGATTAAATTAGGAAAAAATGTCATTAGTAGTTTACAGAGTAAAATAGACGAATGGATGGATATGGATCGGATTGCATCCGAGATAACGTAAACCTCATAATAAAGATAAACAGAGAGATTAACATGAGCATTGATGCCCTTTAAATTATGCAGAGTCTTTTGGAAGGTGTTTGGAAGGTGTTTCTGGCTCCAAATGAATGAATGAATGATACGGATCGGATCCAAGATTATGCAACCCTTCTAATGAGGATAAACGGAAAGACTAAGGCCCAATCCCAATTCTATTTTTGTATCCCTACCCCTACCCCATCCCCTTCCCCTTGGCCCTTGAAACAGAGTGTGAAGGGGAAGGGCTTCAAAATTTACCCCTAAGAAATGGGACAGCACTACAGCACCTGCACACATCATCATATGTCATTGCGATCTCTTACTTTATATGAGATTGACGATCATCACGGCTGTAGTTATTCCAGTTCGTTATTTTTTAGTATTTATCTTCAGGAAATCACTTAAGGCAACAATATCATGTTATCATAACGATATAATGTGGCAATAAGCTCGTAATTGTACTGTGTATTTACACTGTGGCCATATTCATCAATGTAAACACATGAAAACAACATTAACATACTAGACACTGTAAAAAGCTCATTCCCAGCCACTAAACTTTCGAGTGTCATCGAGTGTCAGATGTGAAAGTATGTTGTGGGACTGCTATACAGCAGTTATTATTATGGATTATAGATAGCGAAATGTAGCTGCTTTTTATTTTAGCTGTTTTTTTAAAGCATGGCGGTAAAACACAGACTCCTTACTTTTGTGTGCAGCCATGCTGCCATTGTAGATGGTGTATTTTGGGAAATTTTCTTACACCTTGGTTTCGAGTGTGGTCCTGAAAAATCTCAGTTTCAATCACTTCCCCTTAGTTCTACGCCTTCTAAGCTAAAGAGAATTGGGACACCCCTACCCCTTCAAGTGAATGCACAAAACAAGGGGTAAGGGATAGAATTGGGATTGGGCCTAACATGAGCATAGATGCTGTTCAAATTGTCTAGTTTTTTTTTGGGAAGTGTTCCCGGCTCCAGTTGCCTAGATTAATGCAGCATAACAATCCTTCACAGGATTTGCATTTCAAAGTTATGCATTTCTGTTTTATGTGCTATTGCAAAGAGATGCGTCTTTAATTTAAACTAACACAGTGTGTCATCATCCCGAACTGTGGAAGGCTGTTTCAGAGTTTAGCCACCAAATATGAAGAGGCTCTAGAGTATTGTGAAATATTGTTTAAATTGAAATAATCTGATGGTAAAGTTTTAGTTTTGTACAATTCTTCAGAAATAATTTGAATATCCTCATTTGGTACTAAAGAAACATTGGAACCTTTTGTTAGTTTAGATGGATGGATGGATGGATGGATGGATGGATGGATGGATGGAAACTAATTCTGTTAAAGATTTGTGATCCTTAATGTGTGTTTGCTGGAATGTTTTTTTTTTCTTTCCCTATATTTTGAATGGTAGACTCTACAGCAAGTTCACACAAGTAATAACATGCTTATATAATGAACATATGTGGAAAAAAGCGTTCAAGACTGAACAACACTCCATTTACCATAATGATGGCAGGATGGTTTGTATGCTTCATTGTGAGTTTCGAGGACATCACAGGTACAAGACTGATAGAGCTTTCTGAAAGAGCATTAAAACTAAAAGAAGGTCAAGAGGCCACCAGGTCTGAAATATAAAGTCAGAAAGAGCCTATTGTGTCTTGAATGGCGTCTCTCTGGAGTTTATCACTGCTCAAGTGGCTTGTCTGTTGCCTGTAAGGCCAATAGTGAGAAGTGTCAATATAATATGCACTGATGCAATTTCTTTCCAATCTTGTTGTCTTTAGTTGTGTTTTATTGCTTTGCTGCCAGAAGATTGACGCAAATACAATCTCCTGTCATGTCGCCGCCCACTTTTGTCAGGATTAATCTGATGGATTTCTATTTTATTGCCATGCATTATTAAATCACACATGCCCACTTCTCAAACATACTTATGATTAAAAACACATTATGATTAAAATAAACTATAAGCCTTCATTTGCAAAGCTTAAATGCTTATTTTAATGCTTTAAAAACTAGATTTAAGTGCTTAAATATTTGTGTAGGCATTCAGAGGTTCTGTGTAACTGAGATGTTTTATTTTTCTTATGGATGATAAAGTATACTAAGTAATGTTTGACTCTAAAGTGCATAAATTGTGACCATTCACAAAGAATGCATTTTCTAGCAAAGACATAATGAGTATTTTTTATGGAAAGAGGCAAGTGCAAAAGGCAGTGTCTAGAAAAACTAAGGAAAAATAGTGTGGAATTTTTTTTAATTGTTAAATTGTAAATATTCACAAACCGATAATGTAATGTGATGGGACGCTGAAAAGGAAGTGCAGATCAAAATGCAGGTTTATTAACAAGAACGGTCAGGCAAGCAATGGTCAACAGGGTCAAACAGGTACATGCAGGCAAATTCAAAGTTGTGGTCATAAACAGGTGGATGATCGAAAGGCATGTAATAAATAATGTGAAAGTCAAAACCGGAAAACACCTCGTAATGTTGACAATGCCGCTAAACAATACTCAGCAGCAATTTGTGTGTGTGCTGTCTTTATAGCCCCTTTAATTAGTCCTGAACAGCTTTAGCTGTGTGTGTTTGCAATCAAAGGTGAACCGGAACAGGTGTGAGAGTATGGTGGAATTTTAAGTTCATTTGGGCTACATGGGCTGGTGATTGTGACAAATAATTGGTTTTATATATATTTATTTGTTAATTTAAATATTATCTTAATTGGGCATGATGATGATGATAATAATAATAATAATAATAATAATAATTTGTTTTATTATTATTATTTTTACTATTTATTAATTCTCAGATAAATTCTATTATCTTGTGCGACTGCCGTATCAGCACTGTATGCTTTCATTTCACTGATAAATAATTAAATAAGCAAGTAAATAATTACAGTTTTGTGGAAATAAATAATTTATTATTTCAGTGAGAGACTGCATTTTTGTTCAGCTTAAAACTGCAATATGAGATGCCATTTTTCCAAACACAAAATGTACTATTTTACTAATCAACAATTATAATCGGTTGTTTGTAATCACACAGAAGCAATTACAGACATGTAGACCTTACTAACAATTTTAAACAGTTTATTGTTATTGTAACAGTTTATAGTATTTGTTTTAACTGCTTGAAATAACTTGTTTTTTTGACGTAAAAGACAAATACAATAATAGTAATTGCAGAAATATTGGCTTACTAATTGAAAGGCTTTCTGATTATTGTAATAATCACATTATTATTATTAATATTATTATTATTATTATTAGCCTTTTTAATATGTTCTTTTGACCTCTGTGTAGGGTTTGGGTGTGTTTTTTTATGTTTGTTTTTTAATTAGCGTAAATTTATCTGTTATTATTATCTGATAATATTAACATTATATATATAAATATAATGTTAATAATATATATATATATATATATATATATATATATTATATATATATTATATATATATATATTATCATTAATATATATATATATATATTATCATTAATATATATATATATATATATATATATATATATATATATATATATATATATATATATATATATATATTATCATTAATATATATATATTATAGATATAATATATATATATATATATATATATATATATATATATATATATATATATATATATATATATAAGGAATATGTGCCCAGGACAACATTTTTGAGAACTGCGATATGTGTACCCTGGACTACGTTTTCTTGCAGTTTTTGCTTTCACAAATCTACTAGAGGCTGCCATGCTATTTACATTTCTAGTCATCTCAACATTGTTCTGGCGCATGTCTGTGAAAAATGGCGGTTGGTTTGTTATGCATAATACATCCAACACAGGATCCTTGTAAATACGTAGGCCTGTATACATTTCTGGAGAGTGCGAATTATGTAGCCAGAGGTACGTATGTCTGCATTTCGTCTTTAAAATGAATGATATGGGGCGGTATGATGCCGTCGACGGTTTCCGTTTCTTTTCGTGCTATCAACTGACTGTTGTTTCCAGTGTGCCAGTGGCTCGCCAAGTATGTCAGCAGACTTAAGACGCTGTGAGGATGGATCGGACGGTCAATAAGTCAGTCGACAGCGGCCTCTGGTGAATTTTACCCCAGGTGTGAATGGCACTCGCAAGAGAAATTTGAGATCTAAAAAAGCATATAAAGAGGTATCTGGTGAATTCACAAAAACAAAAAACATTAAAAAAAAAAAACGTACCTCCTGGGACATATTTCAGGATTTCCAGAAATTTTTACAGTGGTACATATCCATAATAAGCCTGGGTTGAATATAACCGCTTGATATCAACTAACACACACCCCCTTCCCTAAACCGAACCGATTGTGTTTTCAGAAGCAAACTAGAAAAGACAAGCCATCGCAGCTGTATGCTTTTACCATAGTATCACACAGCTCTTTTTGGGGGGTTTCATTTGACCTGTTTTTTGAAACCGCCACCCTGGTTCATTCCGGTCCAGCTGTCCAAAAGAAAGTAAGCAGTCAACGATTCCTTTAACACAAAATATGTAACTTCTTTATGTACCCCTATGCATATATTTCTCAGTTCTCAGAAAATTATCCCTGAGCACATTTTCCCAATGAGCCTGTGTTGACCATATCTTACAGAAAACACTACTTCACTGTCTCATCTTCAAACTTTCATGTCTGTTTGTAATATTTACTAGCATTTTCTTTCTTTTAGTAAACATTTTAGCTTCCTCAACACGGTTTATGAAAACTCAGTTCCACCAACACTACAGAACTAATATTGTATTTGTCCATAGCACTACAGTATATGTACCAAACCCTATATAGTTCACAGTGGAATGACCTTGTCTACAATCAAACTCCTAAATCCCAGTTTGCCAGCCAGCCAGCTGACATCTATGTCCTGTATGTGCTCATAACAGACAGATTTATGAGATTAACCAGTACACCGTTCATCACTACTGACAGGGCCTACATACTGTATGATTCATCTATAGACAAAACACGTACATCCTCTTTTTTATCAAAGAGATGGTAAAATGTAAACGACAGGTTGTATACGACCCCCAGCACTTAATAGGTTACTAAGTTAACGATTACCACAATAAGCCCAGGTTATAAAGCTTGACCCGATGAACATCTGAATTCACTCAGAGCAGCTTTTCCTTCGTGAAGAGACACACTTTTGAGGCTGAAAATGAGAGCGCTGGTAATCCTTCTGACTATAAGCGTCATTCAGATCTCACAATGTGCTTTGTGGGTTTCGGTAAGTCAGAATTGGTCCATTCTCACAAACCGCTCTCATTTCGTGAGGCTGGATGGGATTGGGTGGTTGTTTGGGGAAAGATAATATTGACTCCATTGTCAAGGCAGTGAGAATGTGGAGCAATGTTTTGTGTATTTGGCAAAAGTGGCAGTTTTTTAATTATGTTTTCTTTTGAATTGTACAGTAAATCAATCAATCAATCAATAAAAATGTTAATCAGGTTCATTTTAACAAAAAATTATGTTTTTTTCTGCCATTGACTGTATTTTTTATGGGAATATTTTGAAATCATAGAAGCTTAAATGTTCTTTATACTGAAAAAGGTATTCTTTAGATTTGCAAATGCCTAATATGTATATATGTAATTGAACCTGACATTGATTAAATTTTTGATTATGTGGTTTGATCTGGCTTGCTGTATTATTCAGATTCAGACTTTCAATATCGATCATAAATGGAGGCTAATGGTAGCTCTTCACTCTCAGTACATTCATTGAAAAGAAACCCTTTCTGCATCCAAATGTCTGTCAGTTTAAATAAGTACAAAAAAGTATCCTTTATGACTGTCAAATGTAGAGGGGGTGGATTCCTTTGCAGTGTGTGACAATAATTCATGTCTTGTCTTCTTCCTGGATGTCTGTTTTATAGGACAGCGGGTACAGTTTCTCCCTGGAGGCAGTGAAGACCCTGAAAAAGCTTATGGAGTTTGACACCAGCACAAACCCGTCACAGACCTACGGCAACGCAGAGTCCCTGTGTGCCGACCCTGACCTGCCACGAGAGTTCAGAGAGCTGTGTGGAAAACATAACGTCAATCAAGTCTTCCAAAATCTGGGTAAATCTCTTGAGAAACCTAGTTGTACTTAGTTTTACATTACATATGTCTAACTTGTACTTAGAGTGTACTTACTGTAACAAAAACGTACTTACTATGGTTAAGGTGATATTATATAGTTATTACCCCTTTAACATGGTACACACTTGGAAAACACAACTCTAAAATAAAGTCCTATTGAGATTTCAGATATAATCTTGAAGCTCAACATTGCAGTAACATTACAATAATGTTTTTTAATCATTTATTTTGATAGAAACTAAAATAATTTTTCAAAAAAGGTGAATGAAATTAATCAAATGTTGTTATTTTTCTGTGCTATTTAAACAAACTATTCTATTGAATGATTTATTAATGAATGTAATAATGAATCATTAAAAATGTATGACATACAGTAAAATATTAGACAACACAGCTTTTTTAGCATTCATAATGTTTCTGAAGCAAAATGTGTTTCTGCTAGTTTCTGCTTTGTAAAAAACGATGAGTTTGCGTTACCCAATTTTTTTACAGTGATTAGTTGATTTTACTTTATAAAAGTGAGTACACCCATTGTCTTAAATTACTAAGTAAATGAATTATGTTCATACTTATAAAAATAAGTTAAATCAACTTCACTGTTCCAAGTTGCAATCAATTTACTCATTTTTTAAAGTAAAGTCAACTTGTTGCTTTTAAGGCAATGGCTTTACTCAGTTGTCTTTTAAGTTAAGTAACTAACCTCGTTTTACAGTGTAGAGGATCGTGTGACTCTGAGGTAAGAATGCAGAAGATTTAAATCTGAAATTGTAGTAATATTTCACGTTAAACTCTTAAACATAAATTATTGGCAGTGACGGGCCCATGAAGAACCTTGAACATTCATAGAAACTTTGCATTACAGAAAAGGTTCTTTAAAGTAAAAAAATGGTTCTTTAGTTTTTTTTATTGAAATATGTTTCACACCAAGAAACAAACAATTCATTTAAGAACTCTTTGCTGAAAGGTTCTTTAAGAGCTAATGCACGGATCCAATATACTGATCCACATGCATTGTCTTTCTCATCTGTTTATGTTCACTTCAATCATAAACAACTGTGTTTATAATGATACTTACTAAGATAGGTATTTGGTAACACTTTATTTTGATGGTCCCTATTACACATTTTGTTGACTAAAAGTTGCATTGCAACTACATGCCATTTACTTCTCACTTGAGTATTAGTAGACTGTCTGCTTAATATCTGTTGATATGCTCCTTCAACAGACATTTAACTAACTATAAGAAACTTTGCAAGTACATGTCAACTTACACTAGCGCCACCCCTAACCCCATCCTAACAGCCTACTTATAATATATTGAGGACTAGTTGACATGTTGATGCAATGTAAATTAAATTCAACAAAATGCATTAAAGAGACCATCAAAATAAAGTGATACTAGGTATTTTTGTATTGTTGTTTGTGTATTTGTCTATCCAAGCAGAACTGCAAAAGAGCATATGGAATGAGAGGGGGGGTAAAGATTCTGCCATAGTGAACCTAGAAATTCAAATGCCAGTTCAATTTTAGCACATCATTATATCAACATTTTATCTCATTTATACTCACATATAAACCAAAGCTATAACTTATGGCTGTGCAAACATCTTCCTATATTAAAAAAAGATGGTTGTTCTGTGCCAACACTGACAGCATTTTACATCAGAACATTTCATTTTAAGAGCGTATCAGAGTGTACGGTTTTGCTGTATTTTTGATCCAAAAAATGTAGCTTGCATTAGAGACTTTAAAAAACAGAAATCAACACCAGTATATATACAGCAAATATAAAATGCCATGGCAACTAGGTGTTTTTATTTTCTTTGATTTCGCATAATGTAAGAAACATGACAAATGAACAAAGAACACAATATATAAAGTCAAACAGGATGCGAGTGAGGATCAGCTCAATCACTTTCATTCACTTTAATGCACTCAGCTGCCATGTCCTATATATGATGAGTTAAAAAAGTGTGACGTTTCAGGAACTTCAGCTCATGACTTTGTTATTAAATTCTGATTCAAGCACCAAAAACACTTTCTTTGCTCCTTCAAAAGCTCAAATGTGTGTTCCTCCGGTTCAGTGCAACAGTTAGCATGTGATTTCCTGTAGGCATGTTTGACGCACACACACAAATCTTTTGAGCGACTACAGTTGAACTTTTATTGTTTTTCTCACCGTGCTTCAAAGGGCAGCCTGATTTCCCTGTCAGTCTTCCAGGCACGCATTAGTTTTCCACATCGGCAGCAGGCAGACAGCTCTGGGCTGTAATCACCTTAACTGCAATGCTGCAGCCACCATTACAGATCCGCTATATTGGACCTGAATAAAAAATATATTATTGCTGAACATATTTTTCAAGTCTTAGGATACCTTTGCACAGAAGTTACTTGAAGTTGGTGGAAGTCACTTATAGATTGAATATGTAAAATGCATGGGCATGTTTAACTAAAATTGCAACATTGTGTGTAAACAGAGAAAATATGGATATCATTTTTTAAAACATGCACTTAGGCCCCCAAAATGCTGTTGTTGTGCACATGTATGAGCACATAGAAAGTCTGTTTTTAGTTGTTAGGGGCTGTTTACATCAATGGTCTCAATGGAGGGACACAGCTCTGCACAGTTTAGCTCCAACCACTTCTAACTCACACCTGCTTAATAGTTTCTAGAATGTTTTTACTTAAGGTTAGAGTAAAACTGTGCAGAGCTGTGGCCCTCCAGGAATTGAGTTTGATGGTTTACATGACTTCATTTTCAACTAAAAATCTAAACATTTTATGCATTTGGCTGTTTATTCATTCAACATGGCTGTTTTGGGAGACTTTCGATAAAAAAGTTTTGGAAAACCATACTGTTATCAAGTTTGTGTAAACTATACAAATGTACATAAAATGACTGAGGCTCATTTTAAAGGGATAGTTCACCCAAAAATGTATTTCATGAAAATTAAAAACACAAAACTTTTCTGTATTTGTATGTTGTTTTGACATGTAAATGTTCTTCACACCAAGAATAAAATGGTTCTAAGAACTCTTCATTAAAAGATTCTTTAAGGGACCCAAAATGGTTTTACAGTAGTAAATGGCGTCATTGCAAAATCTTACTTTTTTTGCAATTTTTAATTCTTTTTTTTTTTTTTTAGAATTTTCTATAATCAAATTATTTGAGCTATAATCATGTTAGCTTTGTATACTTGACAGCTAATTCAGTTGCTTCTCCATTCTTATGTAATAAGAAGAAACCAGTGTCAAGTTAAAATTTTAATACACTTTAAAAAATGCTTGGTTCCACACAATCAGTTTGTGTTAAGACAACATGAAGGAATTAAAGGGCACCTATTTTACCTCTTTTTCAAGATTTAAGATAAGACATTTGTGTCTCCAGAGTGTGTCTGTAAAGTTTCAGCTCAAAACAACTATCAGAATATTTATTATACCTTTCAGAGCATTGGGATTTTCTGCTCTTAACACTATGTGGCTGTTTTTGTAGCCAGTGCCTTTAATGGTAGTTCTCCCCGTCCCCCAATCCCACGTGCCTGTCAGAGTGTGCTTCAATCTCTGGCTGCATCAGATAAACAGCACAGTAACAGACATGAAGGAAGCAGATCTCATGTAACGTTTGTGAGAAATACTACAGTAAGAACTTTCCCAATGATTATTTGATGTATTTGTTGTGGAGTTAATTCAAGCCTTTTGATGAGTCACACACAATGTCATTACAAAGTTCACGCACGCACGCACACAGCACGCGTGTTTAACTTTGCACTGTTTTTGGATAGCAAATGTGACAGCACACACGTTAATATCCACTGCTGTATGGATATCCGTTATGTTAATGTACAAAATAAACCTGATTTAACGTCCACAATCCAGGATTGAAGCGTCTTCTTTTATAATTGTACTGACATGGGCTGTGGTGATAAAGTAAAGACGGTAAAATTGCTGTAATTCATCACAAGCATGCACTGTTTTAAAAACGTTTTAAACTTGTAAAAATCCTTCTTGACCACATTTGATGATGACTGATGATCACAGAGAGTTCAACAGATCTTTTAATCCCAGTTGCTTTGCGGACTTCTTGTTTTGTTGATTATACGCATCACTACAGAGACATGTTAATACGCAGCTGTCAATCAATTCGGTGGGCGAGGAAACCACACTCCTACATCAGGTTGCGGTTGACCTCAAAATGAGAGGGATTTGGATCCTATTTTAACCTTAGGAAATTTTAAAAAGAGACTTATTGTGTTTCTATCCCTTCAGTATAACTGTGAACATACTATACACAGTTCTGTCCCAACAGCTTACAAAAGATTATTTTCATCATAGGTGCCCTTTAAGTTAACTTATTAGTTTTTACAAATTTAAGTGGATTGAACGTAAAACAATTAATTTGTCCTTCAAAATACCTCAAGAATTGTTTTATTTCAGCTCATTTTAATAAGTAGTTTAAACAAATAGCAAATGGCATTTTGTGAGGGTAAAATATTATCTCTATCTAAATAAAATATAAACTCTAGTAATTGCTATAAGCTGTGAAAGTTCGAGCTCTGAGCAGTAAAAATGTACTTTAGGGAGGCAGACAGTGATCTTGTCGCATGTGTAATTGTCTCTTTGTAAACATGGCCTCTCTGTAATGGGCCATATATTTTATTGCCATCTTAAACACTAGACAGTTTTATTTGCTGAATGTGAGAGCACTCCAGACGTTTTCAGACTTGTTGCGTCGCATTATTATCAGCAAACGTAATACAGGGTCATTAGATGGCAGAGACTGACCTTTTTAACGATCTGTCAACAGTGAGAATCATCAGTCCTATAGACCCCTGTGAGATCTGTGCCAACGTGGCCTGCACCGGCTGTTAATCCTGCACACGGAGACCTCCAGTTCAGGACTATATCAGTGCTGTCAAACATGCACCATCACTAGACAACATTTTATCAGTGAATTTTGTACAACCAAGAGAAACATATATTTAAGAGAGTTTTATCAAATGTTTGGGCTGCATGGTACAAATCATTTTTAGACTAACAGATACTGCCACCTAGTGAATCTGTTATGTGTGTTACAGAGAGATCTTTTTAGTGTAGGATTAACCCTGTAAGTCATTACACTGTAACAAGCACACTGTAAAATAATGTAACCCAATTGTACATTGTTGCATTGTATGTTTTGTTGCAATGCACTGTAAAAATGCTTGGCTACATGCATATGCATAACTACAAGCATCTGAACACTAACCCTCCATTACTGTGTTATAACACGGTAATTACACTGCAACAAACACATTTTATAATAATATAACCACTTCATTTTATAGTGTCCTTGTAACACTGCACATCTACGTATTATTATGAATGAACAATAACTCTATACAATGCTGTAATTACTGTATAGTAATACAGTAGCTGCACTGTAATAAGCACACAGTAAACCAACGAGAAGCTTTATTTAAACGTGTGTCATACAGTTATAACACTGTAACAAGCATATTAGAAAACTGCACACACACAGCACACATGCTTACACTAATAACAGTAAATTGTGCATAATTACTTGCATCTAGCCCTAATATGATACATGTTGTAACATTATACAGTAATGCAGTAATAACACTATAACAAGGACATAACGTGTATCCCATTTTACTTTACAATATAATTTAATATTATGATTTTACTTTGTTACATGTTACATGGTACTTACTGCAGTATATTATTTTCGAAGTTCTAAGGGGTAGAATATTGAATAGTGTAGTGTATATTACCCAAGTTATGAAATGAAGAAAATATTCTGTGGTCTGGAAATGATTTTAAATAAAATTATTTTGTCTAAAAGGGACTAAGCTGAAAATAAATGAATAAATGATTTTGTCTGTTACAGTTTATTAATAGTTTTTTTAGTTGGTGCTAAACAAATTAAATTTGCTTTTCAAATAGAGCTATTCAAGCTATCTGGTTAATTGTATACATATTTCAATATAAATTGCAGCAAAACAAAATATTGCAATGTCAATTTTTTCCAATATCGTGCAGCCCTACTTTTTACTATATCAGTATTTGAAAATAACACTTTTTTATTCAAGGTTTAATTAATGTAATTTCAGACTTAAAACAAAAAAAAAAGTTCACATAGAATGAGAGGAAAGAGGGAGGTGCAGATGCAAGTTAAATTTTATCATTTCATTATATCAACATTTTATCTCATTTGTATCCACATATATACCATAACTATATATTTTACAAACTTATGGCTGTGCAAACATCTTCCTGTAGATATATATACACTACCTGACAAAAGTGTTGTCTATCACAGTTGTAAGAGCAACAAATATTAACTTGACTTGTGGCACAGAAGGGTCATTTTTCCAATGAATCGTTGAACTGCATCCCAATCATCACAAATACTGCAGAAGACCTATTGGAAGATTCTCACAGAAATCAGTCAGGTTTGGTGAAGGAAAAATCATGATTTGGGGTTACATTCAGATCTGCAGAGTGGATGGCAACATCAACAGCCTGAGGTATGAAGACATTTGTGCTGCCCATTACATTACAAACCACAGGAGAGGGCAAATTCTTCAGCAGGATAGCGCTCTTTCTCATACTTCAGCCTCCACATCAAAGTTCCCGAAATCAAAGAAGGTCAAGGTGCTCCAGGATTGACCAGCCCAGTAAGATGAAGAAGGCATTGAAGATGAATCCAAAGTTTCTTGATGAACTCCTGCAAAAACGCTTTCTTTGCCATTCCAGATAACTTTATTAATAAGTTAATTGAGTCAGTGCAGAGATGTATTGATGCAGTCCTCTAAGCTCATGGGAGTCATACACAATATTAACTCTTCTTCCTCTGCACCATGACTTTATATTCTATACTGTACATTATTGCTGTTAAGTGACAAGACTTTTGTCTAAGCAAAATCAGACCTTACTGTACTAATTAAATAATTAAAAATCAAGCCATGGTCATATTCTATTTTGGTAAAATAAGCGTAATTTAGAGGCCTTTGCCTTTTATATAAGCCACTTCTGATACCAAATGATCAAATTATTAATTGTTGTTTCTAAAACTTGGATAGGTGACAAGACTTTTGGCATTACTGGCAGAATTTAATTTGAAATATAATATGTATGTGGGCAGCACGGTGGTGCAGTGGGTAGCACAATCGCCTGACAGCAAGAAGGTTGCTGGTTCGAGCCTCGGCTGGGTCAGTTGGCGTTTCTGTGTGAACTTTGCATGTTCTCCCTGTGTTCGAGTGGGTTTCCTCCGGGTGCTTCGGTTTCCCCAAACAAGTTAAAAAATGTGGTATAGGTGAATTGGGTAAGCTAAATTGTCCGTAGTGTATGTGTGTATATGGGTGTTTCCCAGTGGTAAGTTGCAGCTGAAAGGGCATCCGCTGCGTAAAACATAAGATGGATAAGTTGGCGGTTCATTCCGCTGTGGCGACCCCAGATTATTAAAGGGACTTAGCTGAAAAGAAAATGAATGAATGAATGAATAGGATAATATGTGTGTTAGGCTATATTTTATATTTGGTATATTTATGGTTATGTCTTTAGGTTAAAAACAGACATTAGAGCTTTTTTTTAGTAGTTTTAATTGTTAAGTGTATGTATCAGGTTTTAAAGCTATCTTTTTGTAATTTGTTTATGCTTCGTATAGGCTACCTTGAACAAATCTAAAAAATAAAACCGCGACGACTCCACTGTTTAACCTGCAATGCATTGACCTTTGTCTTCCGCTAGAGGTCAGCACTATCTCAAATAATGTTGAGCTCTTTCATCGTCGTCCAGGCAATGTGGAATATTGGAAACAGGTGTCCTTTTACTCCGTGCCCTATTTCTATGTAGACATTTGTTTGAAGTACATTTCCTTCAGGCAAGTACGACTTTTCTCTCCCTTATAGCAACTGAATACCTTAAGCTGTAGGTTATGAACACATAATACTTGAGATGTTCCCGCTCTTTGGAAAAGCCCATGTGTGAGTTACCTGAGGAACAGCTGTGCTGTATTTTCTTTCACGTCTCATTATTTCAATGTTTACTCATTTTCAAACAATCAATTTATAAGGCACTTACAAGAAACGTGTGTTTTAAAAGATATGTTACTCATATTGATCGTTTGAAGCGTCTAAATATGCTTTTTATATTGACTATGAGTAGACAATCCATTTGTTACAGATAATATAAGATTAGCAGAAACATGTTTTCAGTTCACAACATTAAGAATCAAACCTTTTTATTTTCTTCACAAGCACAAAATGAGTGTGATTCAGACAAATCCCACGTAGAATACTAACAGCTTAAGTGTTGGTGTTGTTTTGAGAGCCAGTTATGTAAGGATATCAGTGGTGTTTGCGTAGGAAAAGCCGACACCAGCGTGTTTGTATTTTGCTGTTTTTTATTTATTTGTTTCCATATTCAATAAATATTTCCCCCCTGTGATTTAAAATAAGAGCTTATCCAATCCCTCCCCATAATCACAGGCTTTTCAGGATTTCTGTACTGAAAAAAATGGCGCAAGGTTTACTTTCAAACGGTTTTCATTCAGAGTTAATGTAGATTATTGAATATTAATTTATTATTTTATAGTTTTTAAGTGAATTTATTCTATCAAGGCAAAATGCATGTTTTAATAAAATGTGGAGAAAAAAACAGATAAGGTTAACAGACAATACAATAGTCAGATTATGCCAACACTGACTCATTGAATGAACTTACCATCCAATAAATTTGTTTAGCACCAACTTAAAAATAATTATTTGCACAATTAAATAAAAATGAGTTGGTGCAACATGATTTTATCAAATAAAAGTTTAAATAAGTTTCTATTTAGTGAGCTTATACTCAAAGGTCTGATACTATCATGCAGCTTATGTGTCATACATTTCGAAGTCTCTTAGTTTTATTTGAAGTAATCCTAAATGAACTAAAAGAGACATTTTTAAGCATATTACATATACAGTTGATTAAGACTGATCTCAGAACTAATTTTAGGACAGTTATTTCTCACTGTGCAAATCAACAAACTGCCTTTTTACTAATCAAGCTGCCAACACCCAAAGCATGGCTGCTTCTGCAAGGTGGTAATCTCAAAACTCAAAGCATTACATGAAAATCTTCTAAATCTTCAAACTAAAGTGAAGATTAAACTCTAACAACTCTTTCTATTCACTTTAAACAACTAAGATTATTTTTATTGTCAACATTTGCTGGGAACTACAAATCCCCTAACCAGGTAGTTGGATCAACACAATTTCTTCATGTTGTCATGTTGTCACACAGCTTTAGTTGAAACAATGTATTAGGAAAAGTAATTAATTAAATTAATAGTGTTTAAAATAATTATTAAATTAGTCAATGCTTGAGAAGTAGTTTTCTTAGTTCATTTTTATAATGTAGAAACATTATTATACAGTGTCACTGTATTTTCTTCTAAAACACACTCCAATAATCCTTGTTTGGTTTACATCTTAGAAAAATATTTTTCATAGCTTCGAGATGTTATCTTCAATGAATTTACTGAGGGGTTTCCTGGATGTGAATAAGTTACCTAAGGACATCCTTTCACTTGAAAAAAACATGTTCACTGCATCCAAACACACAATGATGTACTGTAACCCAAGCTCGTTCTGTCCATCTCAATGGGTGGCCTTTCTAGAAAAGCGTCTTTTGAACTGTTTCTTAGCTTGACCTGCTGTGATCTTGGCTCTGTTCAATAATCGAAAACAGAACAATGTATGCATACAAACAAGCCAGGCAAATTAACTTTAACAGCGGAATAATACGTTAAAGAAAACGAAACAAACAGCCGGGACGAAAGTCAGCGGGTAGGCTGTGATAAGGTGAAGCAGTTCCTTTGCTTTCTAATTCCAAATTAAAATGTTGTCACTTAGAGCTGTTTTCTTTTGAATTAATTTAAACATTTAAATAACACCTTTTTTGTTATTTTCATGTCAAATTTTGAAGAAATAGTGTAGACATGCAGTTTGAGAAAGGAATATTAGCCAAATTGATGTTTAAGAAAGCAAGGACATTACTCATACTATACTTGGACTATTTCCGATATATTTATTTTTTTAACACTCCAGTCTTTTGGACTGGCTGAATTTTTTTTTTTTTTTTAAATATGTTAAAATAAAAATCAATATCATTATCAAATGTCAATATCATTAGACGTTTTGGATTGGCTACAGAGCAAACCATTGCTGTCCAATGACTTGCTTAATTAACCTTATTTAACCTAATTAAGCTTTTAAAACCTTTAAATTACACTTTAAGCTGAATACTAACATCTTTCTAAATATTATATAACTGTCATTATGGAAAAGACAAAATAAATTAGTTATCAAAATTCATTTATTAATTTTCCTTCGGCTTAGTACCTTATTTATCAGGGGTCGCAACAGCAGAATGAACCGCCAACTTATCCAGCATGTGTTTTACGCAGCGGATGCCCTTCCAGCTTCAACCAGAAACACCCATATACTCACATTTATGCATACACTCATACACTACAGCCAATTTAGATCTTCCAATTCACCTCTACCGCATGTCTTTGGACCGTGTTACTAGTGACCATGCATAAAAACTGCCAGTAAATTTCATAAATATTATATAAGTACAAAGAAACTGCTAGTAAACCTTGAAAAAAAATGGTTATTTTCAAATACTGACATGGTAGAAATTAGGGTTGCATGATATTGGACAAAATTTGACATTTCGGTATTTTGTTTTGCTGCAATTTATATAGTGATATGTATACAATTTCACCAGATAGCCTAAATAGCTCTATTTGAAAAGCATTTATTCATTTAGACTGATTGGGATAGTTCTGGCAAATCATGGGTGTTATTCTTGCTTAGTATTGAGAAGATAGGAGTGAAATATTTTACATCACAGTATTCAAGTACAGAAATTAAATAATAAAATGTAAAATGACACTGTATAGTCTTTATTGTATAAATAATTTAATAAATACATCTTTATTAGAGTTACAAACAGTACAATTTCATGTGCTTGAATATGCTTTAAACTCTTATAGTCTTAGGCCTTAAAAAACATGCAAATGGTAAACTTTCAATTCATTATTATCTTCAGCTAACCCAAAAGTCTTCTGTGTTTTGAAATGTGGCTCCTGGTAAACTATAATCTCAACATATAAATTCAACATTGCACTTCCTGCGATGTGACAATTGAAGATGTGCATATTGCTATATCAATGCTGAAACGATATGTTGTGTAACCCTATAGAAAGTCTAACAGCTTTTTCGGTCACAATTTACAATATAGTCTCTTTGGTTAATGCATTAATTACAATAAATGATCAAATACTTAAAGTACTTATTAAAGTTTGCAATAATAAAACACCGCCAACAAAGGCTCATTCTGAAAAAGTAGCCCTATATACATTTCTGGAGGTCTTGAATTATTAGCCAAAAGTACGTATGGCTGCATTTTGTCTTTAAAACAAACATTACGGGGCGGTATGATGTCGTTCCAGCTTACCAGCTGACCGCTTACCTCTTTGTGGATGGCTTTCCCGCTGTTACCAGTTTGTCCAGTTAGCTCGTTATGTACATCGGCAAACTTCAGACGCAGAGAGGAGCTGACCACAACGGGGTTCGAGTCCGGTGAAGAACGGTTCCAGAAAGCAGGTGAGACAAAAACTAAAGCCAAAAAATAAAATAAACAAGTAAATAACGGTGAAAATGTGGTAAAATCTGAAAACGTTATAAAATTCAGGTGAGGGCTTTACTTTTTCTGGATTGCTTTTTAAAACTGTCAGTTGGGTTTAGGGAAGTGGGTGGACTGGTCAATCTGTGCTTTTTAAAACACTGGTTGGATCAGTCAATTGATCAGTCAGTCAGTCCGTCGACAGCGACTTCTAGTGGATTTACGCAAGAAGAGCAGGCACGAATGGCACTCGAGAGGAAAATTTGAGAAAAAGCGTACACAGCGGCCTCTGGTGGACTTGCGAAAACAAAAACTGCAAAAAATTTTGCTCCTGGGATGTATTTGGCGCTCTCCAGAAATTTATATAGAGGTACGTTTTCAGAATGAGTCTGGCTTGAACTCAGCACAATGTATGCATATGAACAAGCAATGAACAAGCCAGTCAAATCAACTTGAACAGCAAAATAATACGTTAAAGAAACTGAAGTCAGCGGAAGACTGTGATAAGATGATGCAGTTCCTGAAATCTGACAGGAAATCACATTCTTATGCTCGTCCTACTCCATATACACTAATGTTTGTTATTTTTGACAATAGCATTGGACATGGGCATGCTGATGGTGACAGCTGAGTTGGAAAAACGTCCTGGGCATTTCTGAAAACCCTGTGGGGGGGTGTTGACAGATGGAGACCGTGTTTAGGCTTCTGGTATTTACTGTATGTTGTGTTACTGTTTTATTGTCATCTGCCTTTGCTGTTTTTTGCTGCGTTGTATTTGCTAAGCCCTTTATATTGAACCTCTTGTGCGAGGTGTTATTTTACTGCAGTTTGCTAGATTGATGTATTCATCTCCTCCCACACAAACCCTTCAATATTTTTTTCCCCACTGAGCCTTTCAGCGACTCGGTTGGAAAGCTAACTTGTTATTTTTAAGATGAAATGGGTGACGCTAGTATGGGCTTTTTTAAAGAGACTAAATGTAAGGTTTATTTTAGTGCCAGTGTGTGGACAGCCTGTAAGAAATATGTAAAAGACAAGATCTTAATAGGCTGTCTATGAAAGCCTGCTGACTATTTTGTTTAAATGAAGACTTGAGGTGTTTTTTGAAGGAAAATGGAATGTATTTGACGTGTACACTTTCTTAACTGCTAATTTCTCCCCTCTGTCATTTATTGTGGGTTTTAGGAAAGCACATATTTCAACGCACAATTCAAACGTACCCCTACATACATTTCCATGCAGGAGGTACATTTTTGTGCAGTTTTTGTTTTCGTGATCCACCAAGTCTGCTGTGTACGCTTTTTTCAGATCTCACATTTGTCTCGCGAGTGCCAGTCGCACCCCCTCTTCTCGCATAAATCCCCCGAGGCCAATGTCAACTACCTGACTGACTGACTGACTAACCGACCAATGAACCAATTGTCATATTCTGAGCTATTGTTTGTTTTCTCTCCACATGATGTCGCCATTTTCCCCAGTGTTTCGGTTTGGGGTTCATTTGTGTTAATTCTGTTCAGCTGTGTCTTGTTAGACTAGCCTATTTATTCTACTCTCTTGTCTTCACTTGTCACTTGGTTTTTGAGTTTGATGTGCTCCTCGCCGTTGCCGTAAGTCCTCTAAGTAATTACCTTTCTTACTTGTGCTTTTGGCTAAAGTACTCTTGCTCTAACGGAGAACTTTATGTTTGTTACCTGCATAGCTTGTAGACTTCCTATGTTTTTGCCTGGCTGCATTTTGTTGATGATTTGGATTTCCTCATAAACACCTTTTTGGAACTAGATTTTGTGCCTTGGCAATTGGGTTCATCAGCTAACCCTGTGGTTACACGGTAAAGCACTGGTCTACCACACCAAAGACCCCGGGTTCGAGTCTCTGGCTCATCACACCAATCCCCCCCCCACCCTGCTTCTTCCATAAATCCAACCAATTAGTGGTTTCAAAAGCACCGATGGACCCGCCAACCCACTTCCCTAAACCAAACCGACAGTGTTTTCAAAAAACAATACAAAAAAAGCCCATGGATATGTTTTTACCACATTTTCAGATTTTACCACATTCTCACCCTGTTATTTACTTGTTTATTTATTTTTTGGTTTTTGGTTTTACCTTCTTTTGGGAACTGTTTCTTCACCGCACTCAAACCCTGTTGTCATAGTCAACTCCTCTCTGCTCTCAAGCCCGCCCATGTACGCGGCGAGCCAGTGGTACTATACGGTGGTAATATACGTCCATACAAAGGTACTGTAAGCGATCAGCTAAACGAATGCAGCCGAATTTTAAAGAAGAAATGCAGCCATACGTATTTCTGGCTACACAATGCGCGATCTCCAGAAACGTATAGGGGACAAATCTACCAAAATGTTCCTTCTCCATTGCATTGATGCCATCTGGAATTCCTTCTCAATGTTTTTTTATTCAAAAATGTATTTCAATTTCTTTTAGTTCCTATCAGTTGGATTAAATTTATTGGCAGTTGAATCAGATTAAGCCTCTTGTATGAGCAAAAATACAAGCTGCAGTTCACTTAATAGGCACTGTTACCACTTACAAAAAAAGTTTAAGCAGCGGTCACATTACAGTTTGATATGAAATTTGGTTGGATGTTACTAAGAATGGGCCAGAATAAGTTTCTGACGCTTGATAACCTTGGATAAAAATACCACAGTTTCACGATATCACAGTTTTGTGATTACTGCTCTAAAATAAGTTCTTTTTAATGTCTGGGTAAAATAGATTTTATTTTAAGAAACTTTTAGAATATTTTGAAGCAGTAAACATCTAAGGCTAAATAATGAAAATAAATCATTGACTTCTGCTCTCTTCATTAGTTTCAAAAACACAAATTTCTTTACAACACATAAAAAATACATGAAAAAACTTACATATACCTCGGGAACCATTTTAACGGTAATATTTTAGCGGTATTAAAACCTTGACTTTTCCAAAAGCTGTAAACCTTGAAACCGGTTATCGTAAGCTTAGATGTGACACTGATCAAATGTTTTATGTATTAAAAGGATTCAATTAAAATTATTTTTCAAATGTCATCATTTAGTCTCCCTCCACTTGTTGTAAACGTGTTTGATTTTCCTTCTTCTGTTAAAAACAAAGAAAGAGTGTTGGAAACTGGTAGCCATTTACTTCCACAGTAGATTTTACTGGTTTCCAACATTCTTCAAAATATCTTCTTTTGTATTGTAAAAAAACAAGGGGTTCCACAGAATCGATTTGTGTTCGGACAACATGAAGGAAGTAAGTTAACTTATTAGTTTTTACAAATATAAGTGGATTGAACATAAAACAATTTAAAAACATTTAAAACAATATTGTGTTGTTTCAGCTCATTTTTAAATTAGTGGTTTGAACAAACAACAAACGCCATCTTTTGAGTGTGTTCACCAGAAGAAAGAAACTCAAATGGATTTGAAACCTTGAGGTTAAGTAAATGGTGATTATGTTTTCACTATTGGGTGAACTACCCCTTTAATGCAAGCAGATGGGATACTGTAAACAAAATCATATTAATTCCAGAGCACAAAACAAGTTTATTTTTTTTAAGTTTATTATCAGTTATTGTTTAAAAAATCTATTTTCTTGTGGAGTTTTTAATTGTGGAACTTGACTGTTACTCTGCATTGACAGAGTTTAAAAAAAGTTCTGTACATACATTATACAGTATACAATACTTTGTGTTGCGCTGAGTTGTGTTTTAGAGTAGAACAACATGTTATAGTCTACTGCTGACATGAATTGACCCTTGTATTGGACCAGGCCCACTCTTTGTAAATATCAAACTGAAAAACATGCAAAGTGACAAGATGCTATTAGTGTACTTTCTGGGAGAAAGAACATAGTGAATAAACAACTATGACTTTGCCCAAAACATTAGTCTAGTCTACATATTTAAACAAATAGACGACTCTGAGAGGGCAAATTTCATTCTTGCCAAACACTAAAATGCCATCACATTTCCTATGTGAACAGAGGAACTCCTCACTCAGTCTAAACTAAACTATTTGATTGGCTGTTGGGAGACTGAAGGAAACCTGGGACACTGTAAATATCCTCCAACATAAACATAAGACGGGGACATTGTTTGTTTTGAAGGACAGTGTTTCCTTTCTTACAGCTTTAAACTGTATCTGGATTCTCTGGATTTTGGAAATCAGCGGGAAATATTCCAATTCCACAGAGTCCTGTCAGAAAGTTGAGAAGTTCTCTTGAGTTTCTTTAATAATCCTATTTCATGGACAGATGGAAGAGTATGGCGGCGCAGGGGGGGGATTAGAGACTGTTAATTATCTTCTGATTTACCGAGGGACTCTTTGAAGCCATGGATGTAGAGACACTGAGAGAGAATGTCCTTGGATTGTCTGAAGCTTCTGCTGGATGACGTTTGGAGGATGAGCGAGGTGTTGAAGGAGTTTGTCTCACTTGTTTTTGGTTTAATGATGGGAATGGAGGTGGATCATAGCGCTTCAGTTGCAATTAGTTCTCAAACGTACTCACCTCTCAGTAACCTCCTGAAATACAGTTAAAGTCAGAATTATAAGCCCTCCTGAATTATTAGTTTCCCCCCCACCCCTTGTATTTACAGTGGTTTGTTCTGTAGACAATCGAAAACAATATTGCTTAAGAGGGCTAATAATAGTGGTGTAACTGATCACAAATCTCATGGTTCTACCACATTATGGTTTTTTTTGTCACGGATAGGACCATTTTTCGGACCAGCAAAGAAGGGGAGGAGACAAATGCAATTTGCTTTCCATTTATTACAAAACAGTACTGCAAGAAACTTTTGGTTTTAACAAACAGAGCTTAGAACCTGCAGTTTTATTACAAATAAAATGAGGAACTAATCAGCTGAATAAAAATGAATTGTAAAATATTCAGTACTGTGAAAAAATTCACTATTACCACTACTGTAACGGTAAATGTATAAATCTAACATTATAATTTGTACAACCCATATTTATTTTTTGTCTTATTTTCAATAAATGATTCAGTTATTCACTCATAAAACGTCATGTTTCATTGCTAGATGGATAATATTTGAAGAATTATCCAGTGGCAAATTTTTTGATGGACTGGTTGTCGCCACCTAATGGTTAAATGATATAATTGCTGACTGCAAATTTCATTTTTGAGCATCAAGTTAAAGGCATATGACAGTAATTAAAAAGTGGTTTTAATTTTTACCATAACCATCAGTGGTTATCTAAACTATATATTGTTCTCCCACACTCTCAGAAATAAAGGTATTAGAAATGCACCAATAGTCCACCAATCGCATGGAGGTCGGGGACAGTACCTCTGGACTGGGCAACTGGGGTGGTGGTTCCCATTTTTAAGAAGGGGGACCGGAGGGTGTGCTCCAACTATAGGGGGATCACACTCCTCAGCCTCCCGGGGAAAGTCTATGCCAGAGTACTGTAGAGGAGGATCCGGCCAATGGTTGAACCTAGGATCCAGGAGGAACAATGCGGCTTTCGTCCGGGCCGTGGTACACTGGACCAACTCTATACCCTCACCAGGGTGCTCGAGGGTTCATGGGAGTATGCCAACCAGTCCACATGTGTTTTGTGGACTTGGAGAAGGCGTTCGACCGTGTCCCTCGTGGCATTCTGTGGAGGGTGCTCGGGGAGTATGGGGTCAGAGGCGCTCTGTTAAGGGCCGTCTCGTCCCTGTATGAACAGAGTAGGAGTCTGGTTCGCATTGCCGGCAATAAGTCAGACTTGTTTACAGTGCATGTTGGACTCCGGCAGGGCTGCCCCTTGTCTCCAATTCTGTTCATAACTTTTATGGATAGAATTTCAAGGCGCAGCCTGGGGCTGGAGGGGGTCCGGTTGGGGGACCACAGAATCTCATCTCTGTTATTTGCAGATGATGTTGTTCTGTTGGCTTCATCGAACATGGACCTTCAGCATGCACTGGGGCGGTTTGCTGGTGAGTGTGACGCGGCTGGGATGAGAATCAGCACCTCCAAGTCCGAGGCCATGGTGCTCCACCGGAAAAAGGTGGTTTGCCATCTTCAGGTTGGAGGAGAGTCCTTACCCCAGGTGGAGGAGTTCAAGTATCTCGGGGTTTTGTTCACGAGTGAGGGAAGGATGGAACGTGAGATTGACAGGCGGATTGGAGCAGCGGCAGCAGTAATGCAGTCGATGTACCGGTCCGTCGTGGTGAAGAAGGAGCTAAGCCGAAAGGCAAAGCTTTCGATTTACCGGTCAATCTACGTTCCTACTCTCACCTATGGTCATGAGCTTTGGGTCATGACCGAAAGGACAAGATCTCGGATACAAGCGGCTGAAATGAGTTTTCTTCGAAGGGTAGGGTGGCAGGGCGCACTCTTATAGATAGGGTGAGGAGCTCCGTCACTCGAGAGGAGCTCGGAGTAGAGCCACTGCTCCTCCACATCGAGAGAAGTCAGTTGAGGTGGCTCGGGCATCTGTTTCGGATGCCTCCTGGACGCCTTCCTTCTCTCCTAAGACTGCTACCCCGCGACCCGGCCCCGGAAAAGCGGCAGAAATGAAGAAATGCACCAATATGGATTTTTTTGGCCGATATCGATAACCGATAACTCTTAAGATTTGGAGAGCGATAGCCGATAATTATAAATATTTCTAAATGTTATATTTTTATACAGTGAACAACTGATTTTATTTTTAAAACTTCATAAATGTTTGAACTGATCTTATGAACAGAATAGCCTGCTCAAAACAAAAAAAAAGCTATAATTTCAAAATAGCAAGATGATTATAGAGACCTATATTCATGATTTTACAGCATTTCCTTTTCTTCACATAGCAAATTAACATTCAACTTGACTGTTGCATGAAAATAATTGGTTAAATAACAAAATGGCACTTAATTAACAAAAAAGTTTAATAAATATATTTTAATGAAAATGAAAGAACTAAGGACTGAAACCAGCTCAAATGTTCTTAAATAAAAAATGTATTACAGTAATGTACATATGTATAAATATACAATGTCCGAAAAGGCGTTTTAAGAGTTGTTTTGACAGTTCAGAGCCACCGTACAAGCCAAAAGCTAAATATAAATAGTATCACTTTAGAAATTGCGGCATAAATTCGTCCCATTTGGTGTTTAGATTCTTTTGAACACGTGGGAGCTGCTTGTTAATCAGACAATGCTTCTATGTTCATACTTGCTGTCAATTGCGGGGAAAATGATTGATGAAAGGTTTATGATAAAGTTTGAAACTAACTGAAGGCGCTTTGTGACGAAGCGGAGTCAGATTAGAAAGTCAGATTTTGATACAACACCTGACCATTGAGCACAGATGACTTTATGACAAACACAGTGCATAATATAAAGACAGAATGTGACGAACGGTTGAGAACTCCTATGCTGGATTTAGTGTCTAGCGCACCTCTCCCCAGTGCTGCTGTGAAGGCTCTGTTGGCTCACTATGTGTGTGCACGCGGGGTAATAGCCATCACGAGCGCTCATTATAATTATTATAAATATGCCGATCAAACTGAATACAATCTTATATCTACAACACATGGCAAGCAACGCATTGATAAGAACAAATAATCATATTAGGTTACAAAAACCCGAGAAGTTGTTTAGCATGTGTGCATCGCTGCTGTGATGTTTACACATGTAATATTTTTCCTGAGGTGATTTAAACCAAAATACACAATGACACTCTATCAAACATATCTACAATGATAAGGAACATGGTTACTTACTGAGTTATTAATGCCCAGCAGTACCACACGAAGAAAGGACGGACTTTGAAGGAATAAACAATGTGAGGAAAGCTCCATTATAGTGCACTGGACAAGTCTAAACAAGTTCTGCCCACGCAAGTGCTAGGCAGGCAGTTCTGTACAATTACGTAATTTATCAGCTTAAAGATATCAGGCTAATTTTGACATCGGACCGATAACGATATGACCGCCGATATATCGTGTATCTCTAAAAGGTATGTGAGCTGTCACTGGGGTGGTACTTTTTCCAAAAGATACAAATTTGTACCTGAAAGGTCCATATTAATACCTCAAGGGTACATATTAGTACCTAAAAAGTTCAAAAATGTTCCTCTTAATTTTTTTAGGTACTAAAATATACTTTTGAGGTACCAATATGGACCCTTTAAGTACAAATGTGTACCTTTTGTAAAGGCACCACCCCAGTTTCAGCTCACGTACCTTTATTTTTGAGAGTGCAGTACTTCTGTGTTATTTGACTGTTTGTAACTTTATAACTAACTCAAAAGACTAAAGACTGAATCTCTTTCTTGATTTTGGCATTTTTCAAACACAGATTTGAATGCAAGGATTCGAAGGATTAATAAACATATGCAAAACACCATCATTTATAATTTATGTTGCGTGGGTTTTGAGATCCCAATCTTTTATTGATTAATTGTGCAGCTAACAAGTACCCAGCAAGCATTTTTTGTTTTTAAAAGATGTCTTTTAGATGTCTAAATATAGTCGTCTTGGCTAAAACAAGGCTAAATTTGGTCTGTAAGTGAAATTCTAATAGATGTCTAAGAATAGACCAAAACTAGACTAGTCATGAAATAAACAGAAATGAATGACGACTAATCTAGTTTTGGGCTATTTTAGATGTATATTAGATTTTCACTGGCAGCCCAAGTTTAGCCTTGTTTTAGCCAAGCTGTTTACGTTTAGATGTCTTTTAGATGTCTATTAAACAAAAAACTGTTTGCTGGGTAGTGAAAACCCACCACATCCTGAATAACCTACCACAACTTCTTCCGTCATCATTATGTTTTACAGGAAAGCCTAAATGCTTTCATACATTGAAAGATGTGAGAGGCGATGTAATGTGAAATGATGCTGACTACAGGGAGTGCAGATCCAAATGCAGGATTTATTAGCAGGATGGTCAGGCAAGCAATGGTCAACACTGGGGAAAACCGATGTGCGGGCAAATCCAGATTCATAGTTAAAATAACAGGCAGATGATCAAAAGGCAGGCAGCAGACAACTTAAAACAAACAAAACAGGGCTAGGTTCAAACACGGCAAGACAAGGCAAGAAAATTTCGTCGTAATTTTCACATAACTGTTTAACAAGACTCAGCACTGATTTATGTATGTGCGCTCTATAAATACAGTAGTTCATGTAATCAGTCTTTGACAATCCTCCGGCTGTGTGAATGTAATCAGTCAGGATCAGGAACGGGTTGTGTGTGTGGTGCATGACTAGATCTTGTAGTCCATAAATGGAGGATTTGTTGTCCGTTAGCGATCTGCAGCCGATAGATCGCTGATAATCATAACAGGCGATCTCTCTGCGATCGTTACAAATTTAGGATTAATCTACAAGTAAAAAAAAAAAAATATTATTCCGTGGGTCATGTGTGTTCCGAACTTTAGGTTGCGATCCGTATGAATCACAGATCAACCGTGATCCGTTCCACCATTAACTAATAATATTGACCTTAAAATGGTTTTTAAAAAAAATTTAAAACTGCTTTTATTCTAGCGGAAATAAAACAAATAAGACCTTCCCCAGAAGAAAAATTATTATAGGAAATACTGTGAAAAATTCCTTGCTCTGTTCAACATCATTTGTGAAATATTTGTAAAAGAAATTCAGAGGAGGGCTAATAATTTTTACTTCAACTGTATTTGTAGATGTCATCAGTTCTTGTTGTTTCTTTGAGCATTTAGTCAAAGCGGTAGTTCACACAAAAATGGAAATTGCCACATACAGTAATTTAAAACCTGTATGGATTATAACACAGAACTGTTTTTCTTCTATTATGTAAACAAGTCAGCAAGCGACCTGTTTGCTTAAAGGCTAGAGCAATGTGCATCTTCATATTGTAGACTACAGGCTTTACTCTATAAAAAAATAACCGTTAATTATCAGTTTGAAGTACAGTATATGTGCGTTTTCTGTTAGTATAGGCTTTTGAATTGCACTATGGAACCTTGATCTCTGACATTTTTTCAATGGTTTGAAGCAAATCATTGTATAAGAAATAACTTCATATAACCAGAAAGTTATATGAGTTTAGTGCTGTGATTTACAGTATATGAGTCCAGTCAATATATTGGTTCAAACTACTAAAAAAAATCAATAAAAGTTTGTTAAACTTTCCAACATCAAAATTTTGATGAAACAGAGGTCAATATTATTCATTCAATAATTTTCCTTCAGCTTAGTCTCTATTTCAGAGGTTGCCACAGCGGAATGAACCGCCAACTATTCTGGCATATGTTTTATGCAGTGGACGCCCTTCCAGCTGCAACCCAGAATTGGGAAACACCCATACACTCTCACATTCACACCCACACTCGTACACTACAGCTAATTTAGTCCAATTCCAACATTAAATTCACTTGCATGTCTTTGGACTGTGGGGGAAACCGGAGCACCCGGAGGAAACCCACACAAACATGGGCCCAACTGGCCAAGTTGCTACTCAAACCAGTGACTATTAACAATAATGTTTAGTTTAAAGTACCAAAATTGACTATTCATGCTATAAATTTCATGCTTTTCTGTCACCATTTGACAGTAAAAAATTGGATGTAATTTGTCAATTTCCCCGTTTATATAATCTCAGAAGAAATAAAAGGTATCTTTTCAAAAGGTACAGTTTTGTACCATACTTGTCAACATTGTTGACCTAAAGGTACATATTAGCTAAAAAGTACAAATGTGTACCTCCTAATACTTTAAAGGTACAAAAATGTACCCTAAATGCACAAATGTGTACATTTTACAGTACCAATGTGTATTTGTAAGGTACAAAAGTAAAACGGTACTGTCCTGTGAATTTATTTCTGAGTGTACATTATGCTGTTTCAGTGACTGTCCAAAGCATGTGAAAATGATGCATGTGCCATAACAAACAGCAAATAGTTTTACACTGTACATTTTTGGCACCACATTACAAGCTTAACACCACCAAAGTGTTGCTAATTGTAGCACTAGCAGTTTTCTCTTCCAAAAAAAGTGTCTAAAATGTGTGGTGAAATGTCTGCAAAATATTATTAAATTGCTTCATGCCCATTTCAAGACACTTTCAAAGTAAAGATGTCTAGTTAAGAATTGAAACACACCATTATATGCGACAAACAAAACATAATTTAAACAAGTTCACAGCAAAATGGAAATAAATGTCAGAAAAAGGAATAAAAACAGACAATATCTGTAAAAAATATATATAATAATTACAAGATTAAAAAGTGTAGATTATTTAAATAAGGCAAATGCGTTGATTAACCATTATGGTTTACGTGTATTTTGCAGCCAGTTTAGACGAGTCATTTTGTCCTCTTCGAGTATACAGTAAAGTATAGATTTAGACGGAGTCGTTTAGATTAAAGCATTAATTACAGTATAATGCTTCTCTTACTCTCGCGACTGATAAAAATAGTAAAATGATATAATAATGATGATGATGATAATAGTAAAACTATTTTGTCACTAAATATACTTGAGCGGCCGGTAATATATCTGGGTGGCCTGCCTAAGTAAAGTCTATATGTCGGAAGCACTGAAGTTGTTCACACATTATTAAAATTAAAATAAATAACAATTTATGTGCTGTTCATAGCTCAACTAGAAACCAAAGCAAATTTAATTATTTTTTCTTTATTTTTTTTTTTAATTATCATTCATTCATTTCCCATACACACTTTCATTCACACACGCACTCATACACTATGGCCAGTTCAGTTTATTCAATTCACCTTTACCGCATGTCTTTGGACTGTGGAGCACCTGGAGGAAACCCAGGCAAACATGGGTTGAACATGCAAACTCCTCACAGAAATGCCAAATAATCCAGCAAGACTCGAACCAGTGACCTTCTTGCTGTGAGGTGACATTACTAACCACTGAGCCACCGTGCCACCTTTTTTTTTTTTTTTACACATTTTGTCATTTAAATTTTTGCCTGTACTGTCCCTTTAAGTAATACCACTACAGTTACTGCATCACATGATTTGAATTAATTCATACAAATTCATTAATGTCACGCTGGAATTTCATAAAATAAAGCTATCTCGACTGAACAGTAGCAAGTAGAGTAACCTGCTGCACTTGGATAAAGATACTATAATGAAGTCTGGCCTAATGTCCTCTTTAAATGGCTACATTATGCTGTGTGGCAGTCATTCAATGGACATCTTTCAGGTTCACCAGCCAGGTTAATTGGATGTTAACGGAATTACTCGATGCATTTGAAACAAAGACAGTCAATGTGAATCAGAGAGGCTGTTTTTTCCATGCAATCTGTAATATGATTAACTGTCAACTGAAGAAAAATCGTGTTTACTTCGGCCGTCATCATTGTTAGAAGAATGTTGTGACAGAGATGATGCAAACCCCGACTCTACAACAGGCGTTTTGAGAGATTTTGGTCTGGTTTTATGTGTCAGCATTCAGAATGAGTGCTTTATCATAAATGAGGAATGCTTAATCTGCTCCACCAAATCATGTCAACATTCTGGGATGCAAAGACAGAGCATTGATCCGTCCCACTCGCAGGGATTCACTTATCAGGAAAATGCAACCTTCCGTCTTCATAATAATATCTTGTGCTGTAGATAAATGTAATTTAATAAGAAGATAATATTGAAAAGGCCATATCCTCCCTCCCCATAGGGCTTCAAACATGAGAGCATGCTGTGTTGGGTGTGAAGAATTACAAAGTGTTTTCATATATTTATGGTTTTGAATTGCATTTTGGAAACTTGATATTTGCTCCAATACAAAAAAAGTGACATTGTATTTATATTTTTTATAGTTTGAAGTGATATATTGTAAATTACAGTACAAAGACCTGATGATAAACTACCTGTGTTTTTATGTTTTTGTAAAGACTTATTGTTAGTGATATATATAATTTTTTTATACACTATATAACTAGGCAGCATGGTGGCTCAGTGTTTAGCACTGTGTGTGTTGTCTAACAACAAAAAGGTTGCTGGTTCGAGTCCCGAATGGGCCAGTTGGCATTTCTGTGTGGAGTTTGCATGTTCTCTCCGTTGGTGTGGGTTTTCTCCAGGTCCTCCGGTTTCCCCCACAGTCCAAACATATGCACTATGAGTGAATTATTACTTACTTACTCCCAGGGCCATTTTATATCAAAGTTGATATTTAGCTGCACCATGGTGATGTTTTGTAACATCTAATTTTTACAAGGTGGGTCGTTAGCCCAACTCTCAACCCTCAGCCTGGAGGACCAGGACATACACACATGCACTACGGACAATTTACCTTACCCAATTCACCTATAGCGCATGTCCTTGTACTTGTGGGAGAAACTGGAGCACCCGGAGGAAACCCCCGCTAACACAGGGAGAACATGCAAACTCCACACAGAAATGCCAACTGACCCAGCAGGGTCATGAACCAGCGACCTTCTTGCTGTGAGGCAACAGCGCTACCCACTGTGCCACCATGCCGACCATAAATGAATTGGGTAAGCTTAATTGTCCATAGTGTATGAGTGTGTGTGTGAATGAGTATGTATGGGTGTTTCCCAATACTGGGTTGCGGCTGGAAGGGCATCCGCTGCATAAAACATATGCTGGAATAGCTGGTGGTTCATTGTACTGTGGCAACCTTTGAAATAGAGACTAAGCCGAAGGAAAATGAATGAATGAATGTCAGTAACAGTCACTTTCAATATCAAAAGTCGAAAGAGTCTCATAACAATTCATAACCATTAACCAATTCATCCCAAAATACAAAAACTGTTAATAACAATTTTTTTACAGTGTACTTTACATTGAAAAACGTTTTGTTAATATTAGGGTTGCACAATATATTGCAAAAATATCACTATCGTGATAATAGTTTATACTATAAATATATATATATATATATATATATATATATATATATATATATATATATATATATATATATATATATATATATATATATATATATCGCAATCAAGTGTGAAAACTATATTTATTTCATGCATTGGTTGTTTATCTAAATTTGATTCATCAAATGGGGACCCAGAGCTAAAAATAAATACTTATGGTGGCAGTTATACATAGTGGTTTAAAGACTAATTTTTGCACCTCAACACAGGTTTTTAGTCTGAATTTGAATTAATTATATGAAGAAAATATTGTTTGCCTGTTTATTTTAATATCATTATTTAATGATTCAATAGCTAATAAAAAAAAGCATTTTTCTAGGTAAATGTTATATCGTAAGAAATATCGTTGTTGCAGTACTCAACATCGAATATTTTTCCAGTATCATGCAGCCCTAGTTCATATTCAGATTATTAGGTCATTATTAGGTCATTAAATACAGTTACTTGTAATATTATATTATATAATGAAATAATTCTAGGCGGCATGGTGGCTCAGTGGTTAGCACTGTCGCCTCACAGCAAGAAGGTTGCTGCTTCAAATCCCAGCTGGGCAAGTTGGCATTTCCATGTGGAGTTTGCATGTTCTCCCTGTGTTCGCGTAGGTTTCCTCCGGGTGCTCTGGTTTCCCCCACAAGTCCAAAGACATGTGGTATAGGTGAATTGGGTAAGCTAAAATTGTCCATAGTTTATGTGTGTGAATGAGTGTGTATGGATGTTTCCCAGTGATGGGTTGCAGCTGGAAGGTCATCCTCTGCGTAAAACAGATGCTGGATAAGTTGGCGGTTCATTCCGCTGTGGCGACCCCTGATTAATAAAGGGACTAAGTCGAAAAGAAAATGAATGAATGAATGAATGAATGGTCTGAAACTAGCAACAAATCGCGCCAAACACATCATGTGCCTTATTGCGCCAGTTGTATGATAGGGCCCTAAATGTTTGCACCTTGGCAGTTTTTTTTTTGGTCTGAATTTGAATTAAATAGATCAGAAAAATATTGTTTGCCTGTTTATTTTAATATCATTAAATAAATGAATGATTCAATAGCTAATATAAAATGGCATTTTTCTAGGAAAATGTTATATCGTACAAAAAATCGGTATCGCAATACTCAACAACAATATTGCATATTTTTCCAGTATCATGCAGCCCTAGTTCATATTTAAATTATTAGGTAATTATTAGGTAATTTATTAAAGTTACTTGTAATATTATATTAAATAATAAAATAATAATACATTCTTCAATTCTTTATAAATCAATTCACTGAAGCAAATATATTTTGCTGAATTACTCAGTTTTTCAATTAAGACGATTGCACATACTTAAGAAACAATGAATTCATTACAAAATTAGTTGACAATGTGTAGTATGTATAAAACATGATGTGAAACATGGTGTCATTGTTTGAAATGTTTTATGTTTTTTTCAGGGCTTCTCTTTTTTGGAGAGTAATATCAGTTAATAAAATATTGATATATTTGTTATTAAAATTTGTTAAGTATTATATTTTTAGGTCCTGTTTGACTCATTAAAATAATTAAAAGTGTTTATTTTCTATTTTATTGTATTTAACTTCTTTAGTATAGTATTAGGTCTAGTAATTAAAATCCTTGTTGAGTAAGTAAATAAAAGAACTTAATTGACATAGAAAAGTAATTAAAAACAATTTGATGATCTAATTATAATCAATTACATTTTGTAACTTATCAAAACTGCTTTTATATTTGTGACAGATTTTTTCTTGTTAAATACTTGTCTTTGATTTAGGCTATGTCTGACAATCTGATTCTCTTTCAACTGTTAAAAACGAACCACAGTTGTAAAAAATTGTGAAGGACAAGTTGATTTGTCTTGCGTGTCATTATGGTCCTAAAACCCCAGTTTGGAATGTAAAAAGCCTCCAGCATCTTTTGGTTTAAATTGGTAAGGAGAGAGAGAGAGACTTGGCACAGTTTTGCATGGCATTTGGGGGGATGGGAGCTTCAGTCTCGGTGGAGTGAGTGCTTGCAGCTGTTCTGGGCTCATAGTGAAGGCTGAGAGAGAGAGAGTGAGTGATGCTTGGGGAAATGCATAGTAGACTCTGACTTCTGATAATTATGGCAAGTCTTGATTTTTTATAATTATGTCATAAAATGGAGGAGCCTTTTTGAAAGGGTTGTGTGGGAACCAGAAATATAATATAATATAATATAATATAATATAATATAATATAATATAATATAATATAATATAATATAATATAATATAATATATAATATAACATAACATAACATAACATAACATAACATAAAATAATATAATATAACATAACATAATATAATATAATCTAATATAAAATAATATAATATAATATAATATAATATAATATAATATAATATAATATAATATAATATATAATATAACATAACATAACATAACATAACATAAAATAATATAATATAACATAACATAACATAACATAATATAATATAATATAATATATAATATAACATAACATAACATAACATAACATAAAATAATATAATATAACATAACATAACATAACATAACATAATATAATATAATCTAATATAAAATAATATTATATAATATAATATAATATAATATAATATAATATAATATAATATAATATAATATATAATATAACATAACATAACATAACATAACAACATAACATAACATAAAATAATATAATATAATATAACATAACATAACATAACATAACATAATATAATATAAAATAATATAATATAATATAATATATAATATAATATATTATAATATAAAATAATATAACATAACATAACATAACATAAAATAATATAATATAACATAACATAACATAATATAATATAATATAATATAATATAATATAATATAATATAATATAAAATAATATTAAATAATATAATATAATATAATATAATATAATATAATATAATATAATATAATATAATATAATATAATATAATATAATATAATATAATAATATAATATAATATAGGGCAACATGGTGGCTCAGTGGTTAGCACTGTCCCCTCACAGCAAGAAGGTCGCTGGTTTGAGTCCCAGCTCGGTCAGTTGGCATTTCTATGTGGAGTTTGCAGGTTCTCCCCGTCCAAAGACATGCGCTATAGGTGAATTGAGTAAGCTAAATTGTTCGTAGTGTATGGGTGTAATTGAGTGTGTATGGATGTTTCCCAGTACTGGGTTGCAGCTGGAAGGGTATCCGCTGCTTAAAACATATGCTGGATAAGTTGGCGGTTCATTCCGCTGTGGCGACCCCACATGAATAAAGGGACTAAGCCAAAGAAAAATGAATGGATGAATATACAGTATTATAATATAATAATATAAAATCAATAAATAATCCTATTAGAGTCGTAACAATACATTGTTATGATATCACAATGTAAAAATAAAACTGTATGTATTTGCAATGTAAATGAGATGATTCACAATAAAGTACTAGTTGTATCCAAGAATCAGCTTACTGTATTTACAAGTATAATTCACCGAAAATGTATTTTTTGATTAATTATTTAGGCTACTCCAGCCTGATCTCACAAGGAAACATAAGTATTTTACGTTTTGTCAGCTTAGTGGCTAATTCATTGCACTAACTCTTACTCGTATGCAAATGTACGATTTTAAAAAGGAGGCATGGCACCCAGCCTCACCCCTAAACCCAACCGTCATTGAGGGATAAGCAAATCGTAATAAATTGTACTAATGAGATGTACAAATTCATACAAATTAGCCACTAAACCAAAAGGTTACGAATTGCTGTGAGATAATGTTGGCTACTCACCATTATATTTTTTCAGGATTTTCCTTTAATTAACTTGAAACATTTTAGGATATTTTTTTTATTTAAAGTCTATTCCCCTAAAGCTTTTAAGATCCATAAAGGTGTCATAATGGTATTGTAAATACAATTAAGCAGTCTAAATTCTATTTGTTCTGCAAGGACATATAACACGTATGTTATATGATGACAGATTTGCAGTAATGAGGGATGCACAACAACGGCATGAGTGTAAGTCAATTGAAATACGCCATTTAAATATTTGGATGAACTAAAAAGTTTGGGGGAAACGCGGTGGTGCAGTGGGTAGCGCTGTCACCTCACAGCAAGAAGGTCACTGGTTTGAGCCTCGGCTGGGTCAGTTGGCATGTCTGTGTGGAGTTTCCATGTTATCCCCATGTTGGCGTGTTTCCTCTGGGTGCTCCGGTTTCCCCCACAAGTCCAAAGGCATGCGGTATAGGTGAATTGGGTAGGCTAAAATGTCCATAGAGTATGAGTGTGTGTGAATGAGTGTGTATGGGTGAATGTTTCCCCGAGATGGGTTGCAGCTGGAAGGGCATTCGCTGCGTAAAACATATGCTGGATAAGTAGGCAGTTCATTTTGCTGTGGTGACCCCTGATTAATAAAGGGACTACGCTGAAAAGAAAATGAATTGAATTTTGGTAACTTTTTGAAAATGAAAAAAAAGTTTGTTAATAGTCATTTTGAACTTCAGTTGACGCTTCATCTGAAGCATATATGCAATGTAGCACAACTCTCACTACTTCACAGTGCAAACATCATATAAATCAGCGTAATGCATTTAGATTATTTATTCATTCATTTTTCTTCAGCTTAGTCTCTATTTCAG
This sequence comes from Danio kyathit, assembly GCA_903798195.1. Taxonomy (NCBI): domain Eukaryota; kingdom Metazoa; phylum Chordata; class Actinopteri; order Cypriniformes; family Danionidae; genus Danio; species Danio kyathit. Next base: position 32,032,739 of record LR812529.1, on the reverse strand, counting down.
TGGTCGCCACAGCGGATTGAACCGCCAATTATTCCAGCATGTATTTTACGCAGCCTGTACTGGGAACCCATTCACACACACACACACACACACACACACACACACAAACACACACACTACGGACAATATAGTTTATTCAGTTCACCTATAGCACATGTCTTTAGAAACATGCTCCTGGAGGAAACCCACGACAACACAGGTAGAACATGCAAACTCCGCACAGAAATGCCAACTGGCCCAGCCGGGACTCGAACCACCGACCTTCTTGCTGTGAGGTGACAGTGCTAGCCACCGTGCCGCCATATTTAAATTATTATTATTTTTATTCTTGTTAGTGCATTATGTAAAGCAGGATATGGCAAGTGTGTGGGTGCCCCTGTTACCATGGGTGGAGCCAAGGGGTGGGCTCTGCTCACAGGGACGCACATACAGTGGGCGCATAGTCTAAAATGAATGACGCGGTATCACTTAGGATCCACCGAATCCACTTTTTTAGGACTCCCTAAACTCTCTAAAGTCAATTAATAGCTTTTTATAGTGTTTGATGAATATGCCACCAAGTTTTCATACTAATTTGTTGGGGAAAGAATTGCTTTTTCATTTTTGTTTTTATTAAAAAAAGCATTAATATTATAAATTTTAACATTACCAAAATAGGTTTATAGATTGGCGATTTAAATTTTGTTTGACATCTGTATTAGCCAATAACTTCCACTATGCCTGTGAATTTGTGTGTGCACCAATCGAGTTGTATTTTTGCAATTGTGTATTGAAAAATCTTTTTCCAAGCCCAAGTGTCTCTGGCTCATTTTGCAGTCTCATGCTTCCACATCAAGAGCACACCAATAATGCTTTGTTATGCCTGCCATGGCCAATTTGTTTTAGAGGCCATGCATTATTTTTTTCTGTGATCTTAACATAAAAATCACAGTTGTTTTCTTGTGATCAGTCTGTAATGTGGCTACTATGAACCCTGTACTTGTTATAGGGAAATAACATGAAAGATAAAGTACACAAATATTACTACTGAAGGTGCTTTCAAAATAAATAAAGCCATAATTGGTGTCATTACACAACATGGTCAGCAGCTATATTATATAAGGAATTTTAAAAAATCATAAACGTGACACAAATATGAATGACTTGGATGGTATTATTTTATTTTTAACTGGTTGAGGACAATAGTGGGCTGAATCTGAGTTGCTAGAAGTGCCCCCTCAATTTTGCCCAGGCCTAACCAAAAATAAAATTCTGCCTACGCCACTGAGCATGAGTGTAAGGCATGAGTGAAAATGTGTTTCATTAACAGTACTGCATTAAACTACTGTATATAATGTTAAATATAACGTGTAATGATGCTAAACATAATCACTGTTGATCCTGAGCAGTTTTGAAACTAATCTGACTTTTTTATTTCAGTATTTTCATTAAAAACATAATGATCTGATTTCAGTTTTGTGAAACTATTGGCATCTACACAGGGCCGGATTAACCAATGGGCATTATGGGCACAGGCCCAGGGGCCTGTGCGCACTTGGGGCCCCTGCGAGGGGGGGAAAAAATGCTGATTTTGGAGTGTCTATTTAAGCTAAGTGCAAATAGCGCACCTCGTTGGAATAAGCTAGTTAAGAGCTTCCCGCCGGCGCCGTTTGGTTGAAAGAGACAACATTACTAAACAGCGCAGTAGACAGCAGGTGGGAGTGGCGGAGCTCGTAAAGCGCATGATAACATGTTTTGAGGCGATCGATCATGAAACCGGTTCGAATCCAGCATCTGATGAACACGTTCCCCCCCCCCCCCCCCCCCCCCCCCCCATTACATATTAGATTGGAAATACATTTATTTTCAATAGAAAGGAAATGTTTTTGTTTCAAAATTTAAATAAAGTATATAAAATGAGTCACAAGGTATTTAATAAGGATAATAATAATAATAAATGTTTTATAAACAGTTATTTTCCACCTGGTGTTAAATGTTAGCGACATCTTAATATAATTAGTCTGTATTTACAATGTTAGTCGCCCTGCTTCACCCATATTCTCCTACCTCATGGAGAGAGAGACAGAGAGAGAGAGACAGAAAAAGCCCCTGAAGAGGAGAGAACTGGCATAGTGTGTGTGATTTCGGATACTTTCAGCTTTATAATCAAGTGTTTTTTGCCTATACTGTACTCTTCTTCATCACGAGGGAGACAGTAGGAATCATTAATCAGTGTATTATGGAGGACTCAGATTCATAGAACTGTATTGGAGAGGTGTTATATCCAAATCATATGCATTATAAATTTGTAGAAGTTATACATAAAAATACCCTTAAATTTAAATTTTTAGTACTGCTTCAGTGAACTTGAACAAGTATATTAAAAAATTTTCACTAGTTATATTAGTATTTTTATCAACATGTGCTTTAAATGCTTTTAAAATCAGGTAAATCTTTGTTGACTATAAATATATGTACTATGTCATTTATTTAAAAAATGTGGGCAAAATATCATAGAATAACGTTATTTAAAAAATATTATATTAATCTTATTTTTTAATTCAACTATAGAGGTGCGGCCTTGTAGGGGGGCCTACAAGACATTGTGCCCAGGGGCCTCTGAATTTTTAATCCGGGTCTGCGTCTACATAAAATGTCTAAAAGAAACAGCAGACAAGCCGAATGAGATGCAAATTCCCTCTCTGCCAACAGGTGGCGCTTATGAACAGCAATGATATGTTTCCTGGGCTACCAGAGAGAATTTATCATGGTGCTACTGTCAAAATGATTGATGACTTTTTAGGCCCGCCACTTTACCCTGGGACTTCCAGTTGAAACCACGTTCCTTTAGGGATGGATTTTCAATTAAATTAAATCCTATATATTTTAAAATTCCTGTAATTTGATTATAAACATCCCTATTTCTGTAAAGGTAGCTGGTATATTATTGTGTATGTTTATTGACATGGATCCGTATTTCTGTAATTGAACCTGATATATTATTGCCTATGTCCTATTTCCTAAAACCTATCATATATTAATGTTTCAGTCAGGATGTAAATATACAGCTTTCAAATAACTGACTACTTGTACTATGTACAGTGAGAATGAGGTCTATGACAAAAATTGTCTATTATCAACTGTAAATGTGACATATATTATGTGTAATAGATGAATATGTAGCAGAAAACAGTACACCGTGTTTGCTGGGTCTTAAAAAATCTTAAAATGTGTTAAATTTCAAAAACAAAATTTTTAGGCCTAAAAAAAGTCTTAGATTTACTGAAATATTGTGTTGTAGATCTTAAATCATTTTAAACAGGTCTTAATTTTGTCCTAGTAAAGCTACTCAATTGGGCCGACATCCACCAATCACCAACAACACATCTCAGTAAAACCTTATTTTTTATATTTAAGTTTTTTTTTTATTGCAAAGAGATACAATTCACAACAACTGTTAGACATTTTTTACAGCAAATTCCCCATTAAAATCCCTTATCAGGGAAAGAAAACTGAAAACAATTATATGATTCCTCATGATAATGTCGGGCCATTAGAAAAAAAAATCCTTAGTGTTTAGCCCTGTATAAGTCTAAAATTTTATTCTTAATTGTCTTAAAAGGGTGTTAAAAAGTCTTAAATCTGATTTAATGAAACCTGCAGTAAGTCTCACACTTCATAGTGTTCAAAGGCCTAAAAATATTTTAAAATGTTACTCCAGTGCAGGAGCGGACTGGCCAAAGGGAGCATGTGTCCTGGTGGCCTGATGGTCAATCTGGCCTGTCACCGATCACTTGCCCCTGCTCTTCACTTACCGATCGCCTTAAACCTTGTCTCGGTAACATTAAGTGAAAAATAATATGGGGACATGTTAAATAGTCCAACCAAACAAAAAGAGTAAAAACAATTAGAAACCAATTATACTTTTAAGTATATGACAATGACCAGGTATAGGCTAAATAACTAAGACTTTCTGTTCGTATTAATCCAAGTATACTTAAGTGAAATTTAAGTTTATTTCTGTGAAGTATCTAAATAAAATTTCATAGATATGTACACAGTCAGTAGACTGAACGTATATTTTCTTATTTTAAGCTTAATAGAAGTAGACTTATCGAAATCAATGAGATATGACTTCTAAAGAATCGATGACTAAGTCTGACCAGTTTCGTGGAATATTGAAATTAATGTCATTTGCTGAATAAATAACATTTAAATTAACCTGGCGTCGGGTCGTTCTATTGTTTTGTTAGGAGCTAGGGACTTTAAAATGCAATGAAGTAAAAGTAAACATGTTCATTTTTAATTGTACTCAAGTAAGGTACAAACCGTCAAGAGTATTACTTAAGTACAGTAATCAACTAACATTACTCAGGTACAGTACTTTACATCTGCCATCTTGTGACTATTTCGAAGACCGGTCTAAAGAACACCACAATTTAATTTAAACATGCTCATAGAAGGACTGTCATTTAATTGTGTGTCCTGTAATATGGTCATGTTTTGGTAAATTTATCAAGCAGGAGTTTGATCCTGAGTACTATGATAAACTTTTACTTTAGTTTCGCGAGATCTCGTAGCTCGATCACACCTCTATATATTTATATATTGCCTATATGTTCACTAAACTGTTTAACTGAACTGTTTCGTCAGTTTGCATATTTTTGTTATTAGTTTAACCAGATCTCACAATGATTAGGTGTTGTTCTTATGAATGGATTCGCACACATCATCTTTCATCCACTGTAGACAAAGTAAATAAGTAAAAGTGAATGAAAGACTTCACTTTTGTCAGCAAAAGCCCACCCTTTGTCAACAATATTAATGCTCAACAGGTTGTGGGTAACAGACTTCCTTTGAAAGGTCTCAAAGTCCATTACGTCTTTATGTAAGTTCCTATACATTGGACTCAACTTTGTTACTGAGTCAAGAACTAAATATTATGACCACTACAAACAACACAATGACATCTCAGACTAAACCAAAAAATTGACTCTGCGCATTTTCTGTTTAGTTTTGTTTCCCAGCATGTCTACTCCATACATAAAGTTTGTAAAAGCATTAAATGGATTCCCTCTGTATGTCTCAGTTCTTGGTTGAGCTGTACTGTTACTGGAGAACTGTGGGAGAGACTAATGAACACTTTTTATATACCCTGCTCTGTTTTTGAACATTTGTTTTCAGTCACGGCAGGCTGTGGTACATGCTGAGCGTCTGGTGGTCGTTTTACTGCAAACCCCAGTTTCTTTGACTCGTTCAATGTCTTTTTATCTCTCGTAGTGTTTTATCAGTCAGCATGACACTTGTTTAGACTACTGACATGCTTCATTGTCCTTGATGAGCAGAACAGTATTATATTTAGCCAAAACAAATCATCACTCTCACAATCTTTTAATGACCAAAAGTTGATGATTAAATGAGTTTTCGTTTCATTGTATTTTAATCTATTAGTATGTCAAATCAGCATAGAATCTTTATGTATATATGTATTTATTTTATTTTATGGCATTTATTATGATAGGAAAGTACATACTGACAGGATGTGAAGTTGAAGGGATTGTGAAATGTCCACAAATGTAATTGTGTTAAAAATAACTGTTAGCCTGGTGGTCAGTGCACTGACACAATTTATTTTTAACACAATTAAATTAAATCAGATTCTCTGAGAGATTTAGTATGGTAATGAATATGTGTTTGGTCTTGGCGGCATAGATCTTCTACACATGCTATCTGAGAAAATGCTTTTCTGAAAAAAATAGTGACGTGTTCAATACTTATTTCCCTCACTTGTTGGTGGTACTGTGGTGGAGGATGGCATTCAAAAATGCACTGCAGATTGATAGCTCAAACAACACTGAGATATTTAAATGTTGAGGAGCAAGATCATTGGCTAGTGAGGTAACAGCAGCTAATCACCTGCAACATTGATGATGTGGTCGGAAGCAGATTAGAGAGGACCTATAAGCCTGTGTGCCTAATAGAGTGTCACAACAGATTTTTGTATAAATGTCTTTTTTAAATCTATCCCTTGTGGGGTTAAATGAAGAAGCAAGTATTGAAAGTGTTCAGGATTGTTTGTTTTTCTTACACTTTGACACTGCGGGTTTTCAAAAATAGACAATAATTTGATCATTACATAACTGATAATTTCTATTAGAAACCAATGTCAGGTGAGATCGGGCATGCTCAGACTGGAATGGCTGTAATGTGGGTTTCCATAAAGCAAATATTAAAAAAACAAATGCGAATGAGGTGCAATTCCATCAAGCTGTTATAGATTTTGACTGCAGTATTGATAACCTTTTAAACAGCAGTAAACAAACCAAGCATAATGAAGACAGCTGATTGGTCACATGGAGGTAATGTTCGGCAGATTCGTCAAAAGCGTTTCCATCTCCCATTATTCCCAGTTAACACAAGTCCAAAACCACCTTAAGCGATCATTCATTCATTCATTCAATTTTACTTCGGCTTAGTGCCTTATTTATCAGGGGTAAATAAGGCACTAAGTGAGTGGAATTTACACAGCGGATGTCCTTCCAGCCGCAACCCAGTATTGGAAAACACCCATACACTCTTGCACTCACAAACACACTCATACACTACAGCCAATTTAGTTCATCCAATTCACTTATAGCGCATGTTTTTGACTGTGGGGGAAACCAGAGCACCTGGAGGAAACCCACACGAACACGGGAAGAACATGCAAACTTCACACAGAAATGCCAACTGGCCAAACCGGAACTCGAACCAGCAACCTTCTTGCTGTAAAGCGACAGTGCTAACCACTGAGCCACCGTGCCGCCCCTTAAGCGATCATCAAAAACGTTTTTGCAAATTAAGTAATTTTTATTAGAAATTTGCCATTTCAATCACTTGTTTCTCACGTTAAAAAATGTTTTTGCAGGGTTTTTTTCATAAGTTAAGTTCCAAATGATTTAAACATAACATCATGGCTCAAAATCAGATTTCTCAAATGGTTGAAGGGTCGAATATACAGTGTTAAGAATGACATGGGTAAATATTTTCATGCAGAAACCTCAATATATTCTCTGTGTTTGATCGTTCATAAATCACAAGCTGAAAACCAGAGAAAAATGTGCAACAAAAAACGAAATACAATCCAAAAGGTCTTTTTCCTTATGGGAAATGTTAGCTTGTGACACAAACAGTTTACATATTACACCAATGTCAAACAGCTGTACTGAAATTTTCCACTGCCCTGTTTGATTGTCACAAATTGCAGTGTAAGCTTTGCCCACAGAGAAACTTTAACACAAGCAATGAATGTTCAGTAAACATTAAACTCAAAGCGTTTGACCCTGGCGCTGTCTGAGGAAACACAGGGTGTATTTCACACTGAATAAATTACAAAATAAAAGGAAAAAGTCCAGTCTGAGCGAGGGATTTTTCTCATACATCTTTCAAAGTCCTGACCATTATGAGCTGCAGGCTTTTGCTGCAGAAGTAACAGGCCATGAAGGATCAGCGTTTGGGGATAATGGGTTTTGGAGGAACAGAAAACAGAACATACTGTCTTGGAGTCAAAACTGGGACAGGAAATCCAGTCTGTAACGGCCAAAGATGTCACTTCATAGACATTTCTCTTCGAAAAAAGTATTTAGCAAACTGGGCTTCTACATAGAAACAATTGTGCTGCATGTACTTGTAAAATAAGACTATGCTTTACTATGATTGTAAATAAAACACAGCTTTTGGCCAATCAGCATCAATAATTTTATGTTTTATAAAGATTTTTTGCACAGTAATAGTTCAGTTTGGAAGCATTTATGTTAACATACCCTACCTTAAATAGAAGTCAATCTCACAAAATATGAAGTTTACTTTTTTTATTGCATTCATTCATTTTCTTTTGGCTTAGTCCCTTTATTAATCTGGGGTCGCCACAGTGGAATGAACCGCCAACTTATCCAGCACATGTTTTACGCACCAAATGCCCTTCCAGCTGCAACCCATCTCTGGAAAACATCAATACACACTCATGCACAATGGACAATTTAGCCTACCTAATTCACCTGTACTGCATGTCTTTGGACTGTGGGGGAAACCGGAGCACCCGGAAGAAACCCACGCGAACGCAGGGAGAACATGCAAACTCCACACAGAAACGCCAACTGAGCCAGCCGAGGCTCAAACCAGCGACCTTCTTGCTGTGAGGCGACAGCAGTACCTACTGCGCCACTACGTCGCCCCTTTTTTATTGCAATTTAATTAAATTAATTTCAATTACAAATGTTTTTCTACCAATCCGTTTGTTTTTTCCATGTAAAAATCTAGTAGAGGCAACTAGAAAACAGTGAAGACAATAGAATGAAGAAATAATATGAAATAATGTTTAAAAACGAATATTAACATTCACAAAAGATGTTCCTTTCTCAGTATTTTTGTCTTGTTTTCAAGACAAAATCTTAAGATTGTTAAATCAAGATATTGAGGATACAGATAAGATATATGTTATTTAAGATATATAAGATTATGTGTAATTCTGTGGGTCTCATCTATCTAAACAGATATTTATTGTGTATTTTCAATTGGATTCAAGTCAGGTGATTGGCTGGGCCATTTTACAGCCTTATTTTCTTATATATTCTTATATGGTTAAGATATTTAATCTTGATTTCCCTTTTAAATTTACTTGAATTAAATGTACACTGTAAAATGTACTGTATTTTGTACATAAAAACTGTAAAGGAAACAGTAAAAATGCTACAGTGAATGAGGCTTAGTTCATCATATGACTTTCTCATCACCACCTGCTTATGGTTGTGTTTTTGTCTGTATAACAAAAGTATAATGTGTAAATGTTTGTACTTCAATACACTGGCGTATAATACTATAAGTTAATGAAATACCATAGTTTTAATGGTAATGTTCTGGCAACCACAGATGCCGCTTTTTTACCATAATTTATTTTTACAGTGTAAGTTTCTGACATCACTGGCATATATTAAAAGCATAGTTCACCCAAAAATGAAAATTCTGTCATCATTTATTCACCCTTTGCTTGTTTCAAACCTTTTTGAGTTTCTTTCTTATGTTTCTTCTCACCAAAAAAGAAGATATTTTGAAGAATGCTGGAAACCTGTAACCATTGACTTCCATAGCATGTTTTCCTACTATGGGCATCAATGGTTACAGATTTCCAACCTTCTTCAAAACATCTTTATTTTTATTCAACAAAAGAAAAAACTCATAAAATTTTGGAACCACTTAAGGGAGAGTAAAATGTGTGTAAAATATTAATTTATGGGCAAACTACCCCTTTAAGGCTTGTTTTAAAGAGCACCTATTTTACCCCTTTTTCAAGATTTAAGATACGTTTTTTGTGTCTCCAGAATGTGTCTGTAAAGTTTCAGCTTAAAACACATATCAGATTATTGATTATACCTTTCTGAACATGGGGATTTTCAACTCAGTGCACAGTGTAGCTGTTTTGGTACCTGTGCCTTTAATGCAAATGAGCTAGTTCTCCCTGCCCACAGTTCCCACATGCTTGTCAGAGCCATAGAGATTGCTTGTTATTGTCTATTGTCTCCATTTCCTGCTGCGTCTCATGTCATATAAACAGCATAGTGACAGACAAGAATGAGAAATACTACAGTATATAAGAACTAATGGTTATTGGTATGGTTCTTGAGCTGCAGATGATCACAGAGAGGTGAACTTTTAATCCCAGTTGCTTTGCCAACGTCCTGTCTAGTGGATATGTTTATACAGTACATGTCACTGTTGAGACATGTTAATACGTGGCAGACAATCAATTTGGTGGACGGGGAAACCGCACTCCTACACTGTAAAAAAATCCTGGTTGCCTTAAATTTTTAAGCTGAATCAAATTAACTTTATGAGTTCATTGAACTTATATTATGTTAAACTGACTTAAAACAGCTTGCGTAACTTATACAATTAAGTTAGAACATGATTAACTTAGATTAATAAGTTACAATAAACTAAAAACATATGTTGTCATGACTAATTAATCATATAATTTTTTACAGTATATGTCACGTTGTGGTCTGCCTCAAAATGGGAGGGATTTCGATCCTATTTTAATGTCAGGAAATTTTAAAAAGAGACTTATTGTGTTTCTATCACTCCAATATGACTGTGGACACACTATTCCTACACACAGTTCTGTCCAAACAGCTTACTAAAGATCATATGAGCCCTTTAGGCATAAACTCCTTTAACTTTCTCTCTTATATTACTTGGATTTATTTAGCACCGAAAGGGTTTTTCTGTTGAGCTGAAGGACCCTAATTTGATACTGTATTAACGTAATGGTGTGTCTCTAAATGTTAAACTCACAATATTTGTTAAAGATAAAATCATTGCATTTCCATCTCAGCCCCCACCATCATTTATACATATTCATTTTGTATTGTAACACTGCATTACATAACCTGGTAAACCCACATAACTAAATTGGCCTTTTAATAGCGTTTTCCTTAAGAAAAAAAATCTTCTCAACATGGTGCCTTTGGAATAGGTCGTCGTGTTCAGCTGAATTCATTTTGTGTCTTTTCATCTGCAGACTCATTTGTGCCCGTTTCTTCTCATTATTCTCATTATGTCGAGCGCCTATAAAGAACAAACCAAAGCAATATGCGGCGGAGGCCAAGCAGAAACTTTTCTCCTTCTCAATTAATTTACAGACTGAGGCAAAAATCACCCCTGTGGCCCTGTGTTATTCTCAGTGTGTGAAGGAAAGTGCCATGAGTATGAGTGCCAGTGGATGATGATGTTCAATGCCAAAGGTTCTTGGGTAACTGGCTAGATAGACTTTACATTTATTAAAGCCCATTCACTGTCATATTCAGTCATGTAGGTACTCTGTAACGACCTCAACATCTTCTGGAGAACAGTTCTGTGATATATTGAGGAATCCATGGTTATGCTGTTAGATTGTATTTGTAGATATTTGGCTTTTTCCCAGAAAAAGGTACTGGATGAAGATTTTGACTTTGAAGTTGTTGGAGTTGACACAGAATATGTTTTTGAAAGAATATAGGAGTGTTTGTGGACTAGTCATATTTCTCATATCCAGTGTTTTTTTTATGTCTGAATGCATCTCATCAGTAAATGTATTTTTATTTTATTTTATTTATAATTTTCAAATTATCCACATCATTTTTATTTAAGTTTATATTTTTAGTATATACAGCAGTGGCGGCTGGTGTTAAAAAATGTGAGGGGGGCGCATTTTAAAAGCCATTTTTCAGGTGATGTACCAAAAAACAAAAATGACTAAAGCATACAATAAATGCTTCACAAATAAGTTCATTTTAGTTCAATTTGTGTTTATCAGTAATGAAGTAATCAAGATAATCAGTAAACACACACACACACACACACATATGTTGCCTAATCACTGGCCAGTAGCACTACTTTTGGTTAAAGTCAGTCATCTCAGTCACCAGTCTCTTCTCTATTGACAGCATGGCCAATGCATTCAGCCTCTCTTGTGTCATGCTGTTTAAAACAGCAAACATGGAAAACAGTAAAAGGCTTGACTTACATCTCAACTTGCCAGCCAACTCCGTTTGTCATGACAAGTGCTGGAAAAGCCCCGAATATACGCCCGCTCGCGATCACTTGACTACTGGTAAATTTGTTTTCATTAGTTTTGCAAGGAAGGTCGATCTGCTGAAAGCTCCTTGAAGGTTTTTTTTTTTTTCTTCATCCAAACGCCTTGTGAACGGATATCTTTGCAAAGATACAACAGAATTTTCCTTCATCTTGCACTTGCTTTCACTATATGATTGAAGGTCAGCACAGCTAACTGACGAGCTGCTGCTGAGTGAA